>JADRCD010184880.1:7520-20371 GCA_019843815.1 Montemys delectorum
TTTATTTATTTATTTATTTATTTATTTATTTATTTATTTATTTATTTATTTATTTTTGAGACAGGATTTCTCTGTATAGCCATGGCTGTCCTGGAACTCACTCTGTAGACCAGGCTGGCCTCGAACTCAGAAATCTGCCTGCCTCTGCCTCCCAAGTGCTGGGATTAAAGGCGTGCACCACCACCGCCCAGCCCTTAACCTTACATTTCTATTGTAGTAATGCTTAAAAGGGTTCCTGATGCTTTTTGTAAGGTGCTTCTTTGGATTATTTTTATTTTTGCATATCTATTCTGTTCATTATAAGATTCATGTGTTTTGATTAATATGCCTGCAGTTTATTATTTTCCACAACGAAATTTTTCCACGTTAGAAGCTTCAGCATGTATTTTTCCATCATGTAGCAGATGGGTACTTCTGTGTTTCTAAATTTCTAAGCTTAAATTTTGTTGTTATAAGCTATGATGTGATAGATATGTACACACACATCTCTTCAGAGTGAGGTGTCCATGTACATTTTCATTGATAATGAGGAAATTAATTTCTGTCTCACCACATTTTTGAAATTAGCAAGTTAGGGGACCTTGGCATCTGTTGAGACAATAACTTGTGTTATTTCATTTGAGATTGAATAAATGACTAAGTTTTAATGATTTTACATCTTCAGTATTGGGAAATGTGGTAGCATTTTGTAACTTCTGTCTGTCATAAGTGCAGTATTATAATTAATAAGCCAGTTCATCAAGGCTGACTCTTTCTGACTTAATGTGTTTTAGAAAAATCAATGTCATCTCTATCCATCAGCAATTAGGAAATATAAATTTATATGATACATTTTTAAATAGAAAAGTTAATATCTAAAATATGTAAATGAAGATGTTTCCATAGATTTAACATCTTCACAATTGGGGAACTTACAGTTAATGACATCTTGTAACCCCTATCTGCCAGAGGCCTTTATCAAAGGAAATTTTATTAGATTGTCAGGCATTTGATTAGTTTTTATTTCTGGTGGCATGAAAAATATCCATAATTACTCAAAGATTTGGTCAATGTTTAATGTAAAGTTAATAAAACTAAGTGCATCTGGGACTGGTAACATATGCCTTTTATCCCAGCATTTAAGGAGACAGAGGCAAAAGATTCAGTCTGGTCCTAGGGAATTCTAGGACAGACCCTGACCTTTCTCACAAAAAGAAAGAAAGAGAAAAAGACAGAGAGTAATTATTTCAGGGAAGAACAGAAATACTCAATGTTGTCAGAAATATTCAATAACTTATTCTAGATTAACAGAGCATATCAGTTAATTTAGGGAATTAGTATCAATTCCTTGGATGAAAGTCCTTGAATTGATACTGAAGTGTATTACAAAATATTTTAAATTCTATGTGTTCATGTGCATGTATACAGGTATATTATCCTGTGACTGTAGGTGTGGAGGGCAGAGACAGTTATCAGGAATCTTTCTCCATTTGTTTCCATCTTTACGTTTTGTTTCAAGAGTTTCTTCTCAAACCTAAGGCTCATGTGTTTGTCTAGACTGACTGGCCTGCATCCTTACAACTCTTCAGACCTGTCTCCTACATCTAGGTTACAGGTACCAACACACCTCACTTTCTTCGAGTCTTTAGGATCCACACCTTGTCGATGCAGAGAATAATAATATAAGGAATAGCATGAACATGGATGGCTCTCAATTGAAATGTGATTTATAGGCTGAATAAGAAAATATCTTAGTGTAGACTTTGAAGAAACTTTTACCTACTTTTCACATGGATGAATTAGATATTTGCATGTTGTTGTATATATATGTTTTGCTTCCAACAGCTCACAGATCTGATGAAAGCATAGATATGCAGTGTTGAATCCTACTGTAAACACAGCTCCTCAGATATTCTTGGATGCTTGATGATTTTCCCCACTGCCTGGAATTCTTTTGACCTGTCTTGTATATATTTATGTGACAACTTCAGTTCTTTCCTTATATTTTCTTCAATAAAATTTTAAACATTTTCATTTAGCATTTAAATGAGATTACTCACATTTCCATTAGATATTATCCTTCATAATTAATATTATATTTTTGTGGTAGCTGATTTATATAAATGGCATTGATTTTTATATGCTGAGGCAGAAATAGCTAACCTTCGTTAGCTCTTTTTAATTCAAATCCTGTGTGTATTGACTATCCTGGATTGTCTGTATAGACACTCTTAGTGCTACTTTTCTTTTTGCCTTTCTGATCATTTTCTCTTTATTTCCCCTGTATGGCTGCAGTATCCCCAAGCTTCTTGTAGAAAATAGAAATAATAATCATGGAAAATGTTTATTCTTAACTTAAAACTAAGATTTGTTAAAGCTTTTACCTTTTGAATTAGTGTTTCTTTTACGGGATTTATATGCATGTGTCATGAGAAGAAATGTTGTAAGAAGTTACTCTTTCAGTCATTACATTGGTGACTATATTAGGTTCTTTATTTCTTATCATCATTTAACATTTTTTTCTTCCTTTGATCTACTAAGTGTTGAAATTCATTAATAGATTTTCTAATTTTAAAACTTCCTTATGTTCCTAGTACATACGCAAATTGGCATACATGAACATGTTTGTAGATCTTGCAACATTTAGTTTACTTCTGTAGAAGAGTCTACATATTTTGGTAGCTAAAGACTCCAAAGTCCTGCTTATTTAATGAACTTTTAACAAATCACTTAACTTTTTGTTCTTTAATTTTAAAATAGTGTCTTTAAAGCCTAGTGCGTGCATATAAAGCCATCAGCTGAATTAAAATATATTCACTCTTTGTTGGCTTTGTTTAACTTCTCCCTTGACACACTGGGTTTGAACAAAGCTGACCTGATCGTTGACACTGTAGCTTAGTTTGACTTTTCTGATAATTTATTTACACAATCACATAGAGATGGATACTGATTGTGTCTAGTTTCTTTCACTCAATTCATACATTTCTAGATATATCCATCATGAATTCTATGTTGAGTTCATGTTGTCTTATTCTAGCATACTTAGTAAATATTATGCTACACTGATATTCATTTAATCATTTGACTTTCAAGATATTTAAACATTTTGTGTATATATATATATATATATATATATATATATATATATATATACGAATATTTGCCTACATACTTGTGTGTGACTCGTGGTTCTGGAGACAAGAGTGGGCTGTTAGATTCCCAATAACAGGCACTGCAGATGTTGATAGCAGCTGTAAGTAAGGCTGTTGGCAACTGAATCTAGGACTTATACAAGATTGTTACAATCTTTTAACTTTTGAGCCCACCCAATCACTGATCAACCTTTCACTTGTGGTAGAATGTTTCTAATGTTTTCACATTTTTGGGTATTACTTGTGAAGTTTATGTGAATACACATATGCATATGTCTATGGTAATACCACACTCTTTACAGAATACTTAGGAATAGAAAGTCTTGTAATATGGAGATTCATGCCAAGTATTTCTACAGTGATAGCAATGTTAAATATTCCTTGAAGCAGTGTAGTGATTGCCAGTTCATATGACCAGCCTTTTAAAATTTTTTTGATATTCAGGAATATGAAGCTTTATCATTGTGGCTTTACAGTGTGTTAGCATTGCTAAGTGGTTATTAGAGTTCCTGGTGCCAAGAGTTTCCCCCGTCACTCTCCATCTGGAGGTTACTTGTTGGACAAAATTCCCTGGCCAACAATCCCCAAGGACTCAACCACCTCCCCAGAGCTAGGCTGACTGACTCATAGCAAAAAGGACACTACTTTAGAAGATTTTTATAAGAATTGAAGACAGATTCTTCTTTTCATGTTTTTTAAGAGATGAAGAAATTCAATGGGATTTAGTTAAATGTGTTTATTTAAATTTAAAGTTTGATATATTTCACTTTTAGTTTAATTTAATGAAGTAAATGGGTGGTTTATAAAAACTAAATAAGTCATTATGTCTCTTCATGTAAAATTTATAATGTTATTAACTTTACCATGGGAAGATTGGCAAAATGTTCTACTTTTAATCATTACTTTTCCATTAACTAAGGATGTTCTTTCATATGTAATATCATTCTCTTCTTTGCATGGTTTTTGTCTATGGTTTTGCTCCTTGATATAGCTGTCTTTATAACCTAAAGGAGATAACATTGCTACCACTCAATTTTTTTTAAACAGGTTTTGCCAAACAGACATTGCTTCTTCCTTAACTATATCATTGAAGGAACTGAGTCTGTCATTTCGTTAGTGAGGGTTTTAGAGAGAGGGTGAAGGAAGAAAGTGTTTTGGGACAGAGAAATAGTTCAGTTAGGTTAAGTGCTCAGTGATCAAGCATGAGGAACTGTGTTTGCATCGCCAGACTTGAAAAGTGAATAGCAAGGATTGGTAATCCCAGGGCTGGGTAGAGCTAGGGGTAGGCACACATGGATCCCCACAGAACCTCACGGGACAGCTAACCTGGCAAATGAGTAAAGGCCAGGTCAGTGAAACTCAAAATTGCAATCAAAGCAGAGAGAACTACTAACAAAGCAGAAGATTGTGAATTTTAGAATGTCATTCACCTTGTATTAAAATGAATGCTTTTCATGATTAGCTTAGGTCATCACCTGGGAAGAGGACTGCACAGGCAGAGTGCTATTTTCATCATATCATGCCATTGATAAGAACAATCAGCTATCATATGTGAACCTGACAGAAGGCCACAGCGAAGCTGGACACATTCTCCCTTGTAAAAGTACACCTTATTATGTCATTTTGTACTGAATGTTAGGATATTGTAGGATATATCTATGCAGAGTCAATGCTTATGAGAAAAAAATGCTTATGTTGACCTTCAGAACTGTAATATCTACATAGTCATGTATAATATTTTTCCATGGCAGATATTTCTAATTTTTTATGTGTTCTCACATTTATTTAGCTAAATCATGACTCATTGATATTTATACTACATGACTGATCCTTTTTCCACTTTTCACTCAAATTGTTTAGGATTCCACTGCAACTGCCAGTGGCTTTAGTTCTCTTTGCATAACTCTATTCTCTTTCTTCAAGTGAGCTTTTTTTTCCTTGTGGACCTACGAATTGCTTACTGATCTAATATATTTTGAATTCCAGCAAGGCTTTAGTTATCCCCAAACTGGAGTATGTTACTAAAGCTCATGGCTTGCTTACCAGATTGATTTTCATTGATGTGCTGTTTGTCTTTGTAGCATTCTCAGATGATGCAACAGAAGGATATGTATATCTGTCTATCTGTGCACAAATATTTTCATATGTGACTATAGTCGTCTTCATTGGGTTATGTATATGCGTTCAGCAGCAACATGTTATGACACGGAATTTGGAACCATCTTTTTACAAACTTATGTAAATTTCCACTCTAAAAGATAGAAAACTTTCCCCTACTGCCCACTGTATATTTACACCTTTGTTTAATCTCAGTAAACACGCTATGTACAACGTAAACCATAACCGGAATCCCTATGAGAGAACATCTTACTAACTCAAGTACAGCATTCAGTTCATATTCTTTTTCTCTTACTTTAACAATACCCACTGATTTCCAAACTTGTTTAAATCTGCAACTTAATCTCCTTCTGTGAAGTTATTTCATATATTTTTAATGCAGTCAAGAATGTGATACGACATTATGCATGCCATTCTGAAAGCACCCAACTGCCTAAATGATTTTTTTTTAAATAATTTGCATGCATTAAGTCTCAATCTTTGTGCTGTAAGTACCACAGGTTTTAGCAAAGCAATTGTGTCATGCATCTCCAATGACTATATTTTAAAAAAACAGCTTCCCTGCCTTGTAAAATCACCTGTTTATCACCTATTCCAGGGTAACTTCCCTCCCACAATCTACTGCCAACTGATGACTCAGCAACATGTGAGTTAGGTGGTTAGTCTACTCATGTTTTTTTCATGTCATGGCTTGCAAGTTAATAGGTTTCAATGTTGAGAATAACGGTCTGTATTCTGAATGTACCACAGGTTGCCCATCCATCCAATTACCAATATTCACATCCAACTATCATTACTGTGTTCTTGGGGCCTTAAAGCATCTATCCTATAGTTATTCTTGCAGAACACAGTACATTATTCAGACCAACATATCATAGAATACTGTTACAGTCATTAACTTAATGAAAAACAGTTTGGAGATTCAAAAGAAACTAGAAAGATATGGAATACATGATCTAAGCAACCTATTCCTGATCTGCATCCAAAGAAAATAATGTTAGCACCTATGAGACATGTGTTATTCTAGTGCTTTTTGTTAGACTGTTCAAATTAGCAAATACATAGAATCAAGTTACATGTCATATAATACATAATGTGTAATGATCAAAACAGTGGCCTAGAAAATTATATATGTATATATACATATATATATATCTGTGTGTGTATAATATATGTGTATGTATATACATAATATATGTCTGTGTATACATATATGTATGTATACACACACACAATGAAGATCTAGTCATTCTTTTTTTTTTTAATTTTATTGGATATTTTCTTTTTTACATTTCAAATGTTATCCCCTTTCCAGGTCTCCCCTCCAGAAGCCCTGTATCCCATCTCCCTTCCCCTGCCTCTATGAGGGTGCTATTCCACTCCTACCTTCCTGCCCTGGCAGAATGGATTGTCTTTGGCATTAGAAAAGAACAGAAAATGTAAAGTTTAGTAAGGTCAGACAGAAGAAAGATGCTATATGCTACTTACCTGTGATATTATGCATCCTCAACAAAGTTTTTTCACAAATACCACATTCTATTACCATATTGATATTTTAAATAAAGACAATTTATTAAATCATGCATATCAATACAGCATATATTAGTTTTTCATGTGGAGTTCTAAAATTCTGATTAATATTAGTTCCCTTCTCTAGACAGCTGTTTTTAACATTCCTTGGGGGAAAATGGCATGAATTCTTCTGGCAATTGGACATATTGCAATACATATGTATATATATATAAACATGCTTTTTTGTTTCTCTCTTTTAAGTACTTCAGTCCATCCTAGCCTTCATTTCAAGATATCTTAAGGAGATCAACTACAGTTCTTCCTCTGTTTCAGTGCAGATAAGCGGATTTTGTTTGTTTTGTTATTTTACTTTTGATGTCATCTGGCTTTCTTAAAATTTTCTATCCTTGTATCACTGTAGTTTGAATGTGAATATATGAGTCCCATTTCACACATTTGCATTTTAATTTTGATATATTCAGGGTATTTGCTTATAATCACTTTCCTCTCTAGGCTACTTCTCTCTCTGGCTATGTCTAATGAGTCTTTTCCCATTTAGTACTCTATCAGTCTTACTATGCTAATTGTTTCATAGTTTCTCACATTTATCTGATCCTTTATTAATAGCACAAAAATTTGACACATTTTATATTTCTATAAAAAATTTCAATTGTCTATTGTGAAAATTTGTGTGTCAAAAAGTAGTAGAGGATCCAAAGGTGGCTTAGAATGCAAGATCACTTGTTCCTGTAAAAAGCCGTGTTAACTTTGAATCAAAATGTAATCTTGTGGAGACCAGTCACAATGGATACATTTACCAAACACTTCCACATCTCAAGCTCAGTGAACTTTGCAGAAGAGGACATCAAAAAACTGTATGGGCAGACATAAAGGGAGGTTTTTGTTTGTTTGTTTGTTTTGTTTTATTTTGAGATTATATTTCCTCGTAATGTCAGAATCTACATACATAAAGTCTCATTAATATCATTGCCTGACAATGAGCTGAAAAAAAATGATTAAACCAATGGAAATGTTAAAGTGAATGAGAAAAAGTCCTCAAGGCCTCAAGTCTACATGAAGATATACAGCCAACTAAAGAATTCTGATTTCAAAGGGATACTTAGAATCTGTACTGATGCCATCTAGAAATATAAATGCTCAATGTCACACTGCTAAGGGGAGAAAGGTAAGGTGATTTATTATAGGTTTTTATAGTTTTTTTAAGCATTTGAAGAAACAGTGTCTTATTTTCAACTGTCTTTGTCACTTAATTTTTGTTCCATCTCTGAAAATCAAGCTGCAAAATAAAAAAACATTTGGCAATATTAAAAAAAAGCATGCCAGATTTTTTGGTAAGAACTAATAAATCGGTTTTAGATTTGTGTGGATATACAAAGGAATGACTATAGATAAAACAGCTGCATATTACTCAAAGAGAATTTATGGTGTTTGGTTTAAAGATGTAATATAAAGTTATAATAACCATTGTGTTATGTTGGCATACAAGGAGAAGTATTGATTAACCGAACAAAGAATCACACAGAATTCAAAAATATATCCACATATATGCTGTCTCTTTTGTTGTGTTTTTCTGGGTGAATACATGGAAAAATACTCTTTCCAATAATGATGTTATAACACACATAAATTTACATAAAGATTCTGAGAAAAAAATAAAGAAGGCTGAAAAGGTATAGGTTCTCTTTCCCTGTAAAGGACATGCAAATAGGTTATCCAGCACCAAATTAACAGCCACAAAAGTACACATAACATTAACATACAAACTAAGAGACTGTATTTAGGAATATATGCAATATATTCTTAATTATAAGAATGTAATTAAAATTACTGAAAAAAAAAACCAGCCATGAATTTGAAGGAGAGGTCAGAGGGCTTGTTTGGAGAGCAAGAAAGGAATGACATATGATCTAATTATATTATAATCCCAAAATAAAACAAGCTATTTTAAAATTTATTTTACTTCTTGTTGTTTGCCAATGCTATAGTTTTTAACACATAATTTTCAGCAACATAAAAACAGCCTCTCACAACAAAGCCAAAAGGAGAGGATCACAAGCACATGAAGCCTCCTACAAAAACAAATACCAACAGTCATCTGTCTTTAATATCTCTCAATGTTAATGGCTCAACTTACTTATAAAAGACATAACATAACAGACTGGATATGCAAACAAGATCCAGCATTTTGCTGCATACAAGAAGCACACCTCAATAACAAAGATAGCCACTAGCTCAAAGTAAAAGGATGGAAAAAGGTCTTCCAAGCAAATGGTTGCAAGAATCAAGCTGGAGTTCTCATCCTAATAACCAATAAAATAGACTTTCAACCAGAAGTTATGAAGTGTGATGAGGAAGGTCACTTCATGTACATCGAATCCTCCAAGAGAAAGTCTCAATTCTGAACATCTATGCCCCAAATGCCAGAGCACCCACATTCACAAAAAAAAAAACTTTACTAAAGATCAAAACACACCTTGAACTCCACACAATAATAGTGGGAGACTTCAACACCCCACTCTCGCTAATGGACAGGTCATCGAAACAGAAACTAAACAGAGACACAGTGAAACTAGTAGAGGTTATGAACCAAATAGATTTAACACATATCTACAGGACATTTCACCCTAAAACAAAACACTACACCTTCTTCTCAGCACCTCAGGGTATCTTTTCCAAAACTGACCATTTAATTGGTCACAAAACAACTCTCAACAGATACGAGATTGAAATATTTCCATGCACCCTATCAGATCACCATGGCCTAAGGCTGGTCTTCAATAACAGCAAAAATAAAAGAAAGACCACATATACGTGGAGACTAAACAATTCTCTACTGTATGATAACTTGTTCAAAGAAGAAATGAAGAAGTTAAAGACTTCCTGGAATTTAATTAAAATGTTGACACACCATCCACAAACTTGTGAGACACAATGAAAGCAGTGCTAAGAGGAAAATTCATAGCATTAAGTGCCCTAAAGAAACCGGAGAGATCTTACACTAGCAATTTAACAACACACCTGATAGCTCTAGAAGAAAATGAAGCAAATGCACCCAAGAAGAGTAAACAGCAGGAAATAGTCAAAATCAGGGCCAAAATCAACCAAATAGGAACAAAGAGAATAATACCTTTGTATTATCAACAAAACCAAAAGCTGGTTCTTTGAGATAGCCAACAAGATAGATAAACCCCTAGCCAAACTAACTAAAGAGCCCAGAGGCAATACTCAAATTAACAAAATTAGAAATGAAAAATGAGACATAATAACAGAAACAGAGAAATTCAAAAAATCATCAGTTCCTACTACAAATGCCTATATTCAACAAAACTGGAAACTTTAGAAGAAATGGATGGTTTTCTACAGATACCACACACCAAAGTTAAATCAAGAGCAGTTAAACTATCTAAACAGTTCCACATCCCATAAAGAAACAGAAATCATTTAAAACCTCCTAAAAAAAAAAAAGACCAGGCTAGATGGATTTAGTGCTACCAGACCTTCAAAGAAGACCTGATACCAATATTCTTCAAGCTATTGCATATAATAGAAACAGAAGGAATACTGTCCAATTCATTCTATGAAGCCACAATTACTCTGATACCTAAATCACACAAGTATGCAACCAAAAAAGAGAACTTCAGACCAATTTTGCTTAGGAATATCAATGCAAAAATAATCAATAAAATTCTTGTAAACTGAATCCAAGAGCACATCAAAACTATACTCATCATAAACAAGTAGGTTTCAGCCCAGGGATGCAAGGTTGGTTCAACGTACAAAAATCTGTCAATGTAATCCACTATATAAACAAACTCAAAGAAAAAAGAATCACACGATCATCTTCTTAGCATTTGACAAATTACAACATCCCCTCATGTTAAAAGTATTGGAGAGATTAGGAATTCAAGGCCCATACCTAAATATATTAAACGCAATTTACTGCAAACCAACAGCCAATATCAAACTAAATGGAGAAATACTTGAAGCAATCCCACTAAAATCGGAGACAAGACAAAGATTTCCACTCTCCCCATGTCTATTCAACATAGTACTTAAAATACCAGCTAGAACAATAAGATGAGAAAAGAGATCAAGGTGATACAAATTGACAAAGAAGAAGTATAGGTATCACTATTTGCAGATGATGACAGTATACCAGTGACCCAAAAATTCTATCAGAGAAGTTCTCCAACTGATAAACAATTTCAGCAAAGTGTCTGGATATAAAATTAACTCAAATAAATCAGTAGCCTTCCTTTATATACATGATAAAGAGGTGGAGAAAGAAATTAGGGAAACAATTACTTCACAATAGCCACAAATAATATAAAATGTCTTGAGGTAACTCTAATGAAACAAGTGAAAGATCAATATGACAATAACTTCAAGTCTCTCAAGAAAGAAATGGAAGAAGATCTCAGAAAAGGGAGAGATCTCCCAAGCTCATGGATGGGCAGAATTAACAGTAAAAATGGCCATCCTATTAAAGGCAATCTACAGATTCAATTAAATCCCCATTAAAGTTTCAACACAGTTCTTCAAAGACATGGAAAGAACAATTCTCAAATTCATCTGGAAAGGCAAAAAACCTCAGAATATCGAAAATAATTCTTAATAATAAATAATAAGAATGGCTGGGGGAATCCCATCCTTCCCTTCAAGCTTTACTTCAGAGACATAGTGATAGAAACTGCATGGCATTGGGCCCTGACAGACAGGTTGACCAATGGAGTAGAATTGAAGACCCAGAAATAAAACCACACACTCGACCTCTGACAAAAAAGCCAAAAATATACAATGGAAAAAAAAGAGAGCATCTTCAATAAACGGTGCTGGTCTAACTGGCTGTCTGTATGCAAAAAAAAAAAAAAAAAAAAAAAAAAATGAAAATAGACCCATATTTGTGACCATGCACAAAATTCAAGTCCAAGTGGATCAAGGACCTCAACATAAAACCAGATACATTTAATCTAATAGAAGAAAAATTAGAAAAGATCCTTGAATTCATTGACAAGCAGAGAAATTTCCTAAACAGAACTCTAATGGCTCGGGCTCTAAGATCAAGAATTGATAAGTAGGAATGCATGAAACTGTAAAGCTTCTGTAAAGCAAAGGACATAATAAATAAGACAAACCAGGAACCTACAGATTGGAAAGAGTCTTCACTAGCCCTATACCTGATAGAGGGTTAATATGCAAAATATATAAAGAACTCAAGAAGCTAACCACCAGAAATCCAAACTAAGAATTCATAATAGAGGAATCCTGAATGGCTGAGAAGCAACTAAAGTAGTGTTCAAAGTCCTTAGTGATCAGTAAAATGCAAATCACAATGACCCTAAGATTTCACCTTACACCAATCAGAATGGCTAAGATCAAAACCTCAGGTGATAATACATGTTGGCGAGGATGTGGGAAAAAAGGAAAACTCCTCCATTACAAGTTGCATTGCAAAATAATACAATTACTCTGGAAATCAATCTGGAGTTTCCTCAGAAAATTGGAAATAGATCTACCTGAAGACCCAGCAATACCACTCTTGGGAATATACCTAAAAGATACCCCAGAATGCCACAGGGACATGTGTTCCACTATGTTTATAGCAGGCTTGTTGGTGATAGCCAGAAGATGGAAACAAACAACATGTCCCACAACAGAAAAATGGATACAGAAAATGTGGTTCGTTTTCATAATGGAATATTACTCACCTATTAAGAATGAGGACACTCTAATTTTGGAGACTGCCTCAGTCTCACTTGGGAGGGAAAAGACAGCAATCACAAGGGGGTGTGAGAGGGGAAGGAGGTGGAGTTGGGGTGGAGCAGGGAACCTGATCTTGTATTGGGTGAGGGAAAAGGACCAAAGCCCTGAAGGCCAGCAGAAAGAATGGAAACAGACAACTTTAAGTGGTAGGAGGTTGGGGAGAACCTCCAGAGTGTACCAGAGACCTGGAAGGTACGAGATTCTCAGGACTCAAATCAAACCTTAGATTAAATGCCCAACGGTAGGGAAAGGGAATTTACAGAGCCCACCTCCTACAGAAAGGCAGAGTATCAAGTGAGGGATGAG
>JADRCD010184881.1:0-21728 GCA_019843815.1 Montemys delectorum
AGTCGTTTCTGTCATTTCACTTCAGCAGCCACACTTAAAACAGTAAGTGAAGCGGCTGAGGCTGATCTCACCAAGGTATTTAACATCACGTGTCTAAACTACAATGAAGTCGTGTGGTCGCTATAAAAGTTAACCGTGAGGTGTTTTGCTCCATTTCTTTGTGATACTGTGCTAGGAGTCCAATGTCTATTTGACGTTTAGAATGTAACTCGGTTCTGAATAACTGCATTCCAAATATTTGCTAGCCAGATGTGGCTAATGGTTAGTTACCACAGTAGTCAAAGAAGTTCGAGTCTATTCCTCAAAACTACCTCATGCAGGCTCCGTGGGTAGAGCCTTTGTTAGGCTAATGTGAGAACCTGAATTCTGTCCCAAAACTTATGTAAAAAGCCAGGTTTGATGGTGTGATCTTGAAAGAAGGAAAGGGCAGGAGGATCTCTGGGGCTCACTAGCCAAGCAGGCTAACATAATAGATGAACTCAAAGCCAGTGAGAGAGCCTAGTCTCAGAACAAACTGGATGGCTACTGAGTAACAGCACCCAAGAATTTCCTCTGGCATCTACACAGACACACTTACACACACGCACACACACACACACACACACACACACGCACACGCACATGCACACACACACACACACACACACTTACACACACACACACACACACACACACACACGCGCGCGCACGCACACGCACACGCACACGCACACGCACACACTCCACAGGATGGAGCCCTAATTGGCTATGGTGATATTCTTCCTGTACATGCACTTTACCTCGATTATTCTTTCCACCATCCCTGGGACAGCATGACCAACAAGCCACTTGCTCCCAGGTCAGCTTCACTCAGCCTAAGTCATGAAGACACCAAGCCCGCAAGCTGTAAAGAGTACCACGTCCTCTAAGCACTGCTGAAATTATTCCCAGGCTCACTCTTCCTTCTTTTATCCTCATGTAGGATAGAGTCTTCCTGAACGTCACAGCACGTTGCGCTCTGTACTGTAGCAACCCAGGGAAGCACCTGGCTAGCTGCTCTCGAGCCCACACAGCGAGGAAAGGAGCGCTCCTGCCCTGAAACCGTGAGGAGCCAAAGTGTAGTCAAAGCATCAGCAGTGCTTACTGAGCGAGTGGAGTGTGGAAGAGGGGCCAGTCGAAATGTCAGCATCTGACGGTCCTCTCACTCACACAAGGTGACCCAGAAGTCACTTAGGCAGTCTGCTGACAGCCTCCTGTCACCAAACCTGGGGGGGGGGGGAGGGAGTGCCAGCTGTCACAACTTTATATTTAAATGCAACTATAAGTATCTGTACATGTGGGTGGAAAGGTGAGGGCACCCGGGTCACGTGAGACTTAAGGCCCCATCTTCCTGTCACACAGAATGACCTCAGAGAACTCTCCCTCTGTCACCCTGAGAACAGTAAGAGCAACAGCCAGTTGAGATGCAGGTGTCACTAGCACTGCTCGAAAGGTCTAGATGATCTCTCTAAAGAGTACAAGCATGGCTTACTGATGGCAAGCCATCACACAAACCAGCTCCGTGGACGTGCACAACAAAGCTGAGAGGTGATTTCACTCAAGGCACTGAGCACTAAAATGTCCCCCAGGCAAAGCCTGACCTGAAAGTCTGCACAGGTGAACAAAATCTCATGATGAAATGTTGGGCTCTCCTTTCTTCTTTATACTCTCTCTCCCATTCTTTTCTGCAAAATAAGGTAGTCCTCTGAGATAGTTCCGGACACATTTCCCCTGAAGCCTTTATTTCACCAAGTAAAGGTTAATATATGTCGTATCCATGAGCCAGACAAGTGAACAAAATACCTTAAGACAAAGCTAACGTTAACACCCTAAATCATTATTCTGTGCAAACAATGAATCTCAAATATCAGCAGTAATATTTCATGTTTGTTTCCTCCGTGAAAGCTACTGAAGTTACTTTCTCGAAGGTTTAAGACTGACCCTGTTTTGAAAGCAGAGGTTTGGGTCTCTGCCTACTGGGGTTTTTAATATATCAAACAGCATTGATTTTGTTCGTTCCACTTCAATAAGCACGCATGTAAAAGGTAATTGCAAGCTAAGCCCTGTTACTAACATCTTAAATACTCCCAAAAAACAACACAAGGCCGCAGCCTCTTGTGGTGCTTACGCTTTGGCATGGACCACATTGTTAGTCGCGCACCTAGGTAAGTGGTGGCATGTTGTATAAGATAGAGATCAAATTGCCCTTTGCAGGGCTGACAGGAAGGGCCCTGGGTGTTGGAGGCAGGACAGAAGCCAGAAGATGGCAACACAAGATTCCATCCTAAGTACCCCCACACACACACACACACGCAAACACACATGCACACACAATCTTGAAAAATCTGCACCACAAAATGATAAGTGTGAATTGAATAGATCTTCTGGCTTTTTTAAGGTAACAGAATTGAAATTATGCTTCACAAAAGATTCTGGAACATTTCTTCCTTCAGTCCTCACTTTCTTCTCTCAACTGTCCTCAAGCAGTGAGTTCTACTGCTATGACCCAATGAATGACCACTCAGTCTTCAGGCTCCTCTCTGCACAGAGCTCCATCTCGTAAGAAGTCGGAAGAGCAAGGCCGGTGAGAGGGTGTGACTCTATTTCATTGCACACATATATGGAATTTCCAAAGAATAAATTTCAAAAGCTAAAATGTCTTCTAAAGTAAGAACCCTAAACCAGCACTGTGCTTTCTTAATTCTTAAACTCCTTTTTACTGGGGGCTGAAGAGTCCATTCAGTGGTTAAGAGTACTTGTTGCTCTTCGAGAAGACCTCAGTTGGATTCCCAGCACCCACATGACTGCTCGTTACCTCTATAAATCCAGTCCCAGGGATCCATTGCCCACTTCTGGCTTATGCAGGCATGGTATGCATGTGGTGCACAAGCACACATGCAGGCGGAACACATAAAATATAAATAAAGATTAAATTTCTAAAATTACCAGGTGGTGGCACATGCCTTTAATCTCAGCACTTGGGAGGCAGAGACAGGCGGATTTCTGAGTTCAAGGCCAGCCTGGTCTACAGAGTGAGTTCCAGAACAGCCAGAGTTATACAGAGAAACCCTGTCTCGAAAAAAAAAAAAAAATTCTAAAACTTAGTTTTCTGTATATTGTGTGTGTGAAAGTGAATGTGTGTGCACACACACATACACATGCACTCTCATGTATCTGCTTGTCTGCATGTGCACCCCACACATCCAGTGCTAGCAGTGACCAGAAGAAGGTAGCAAATCCTAGAACTGGAATTACAGGTGGTCGATGACCCGCCTGATCTGGGCACTAGGAACTGAACCAGGTCCTCTATAAGGCAGAAAATGCTCCTAACCGCTGAGCTACCTCTCCAGTGTCCAGCAATATGCCATCTAGAGATCCCTCGATAATGTACACATTGAGAAATACTGGCCCATCTGTTGGTAGACTCCTACTTAGAAAGAGCACATGCAATCATTATCCCTTATGAAACAAAATCAAAATGCTAGCCCCATTAAAAGCAAGTTGAGCCAGGCAGTGGTGGTGTGTGCCTTTAGTCCCAGCACTTGGGAGGCAGAGGAAGGCATATCTCTGTGTTTGGGGCCAGCCTGGTTTTCAGAATTAGTTCCAGGGCAGCCAGGACTACACAGAGAAACCAAATAAACAAACCAAAAAACAAATAAACAAACAAACACACAGACAAACAGACAAAAAAACAACAAAACAAGTTGATATACTTCTTCTAGGAACTGTGGGTGCTTAAAGCAAGTAGCAGATTCTACGAGGCTGGCAGTAGTTGACAGAGTGAAACTAATATTGACAGCAACCGAGTTTGAGTTGGGACTTTTAAAGTTAGTACTCAGCGGTTTAAGTCATGTAAAGTGAGCTCTCTGCAAATACACTCTCACATTCATCAGCTTGACATGGCCAAAAGCAAACAAGGTACCCAACCACTTGATCACAATCGAAGGACAGACACCAATGCCATAGCAACAGTGGGTTTTGTTTCCTGCTCTGTGGGCCAGCCAGTGGTGTGAGTACTGACCAGAAGGAACTGGAACAGACAGAGAGGGTAGGAGAGAGATATGGCTTGCTGGTGGCAGCATAGTAAGAGAGTAAAAACCGGAGGAGGGAGAAACCAAGGTCATCATCAAAATGGGACTGAGAAACACAAGATCTGAAAGCTGTGTTAATAATGATAGTCTCAAAAATAATGAGACAGCAGCAATGACTGACATCTGCTTGCAGGATTCCTGCAAGAAACTAGCGCCCAAATGTCTTTTACCGGTATAGACCTCTGAGACAAGGTTTCTTTCTGTTTAAAGGCCACTGTTTCCCGGTGTTCTGTGTTTACTCTTCACTTCCTAGAGTGTTGTTTGGGGGTGGATAAGGTACTTGGGCACAGAGCAGTTATGTAACTTGCCTGAGCTTGATACAGTAAGTGATAAAGGAATGAGTCAAGACAGAAGAAAGCAAAGCTGGAAACCAGAAAATGAGGTTTGAGTCAGAAACCACAGAGAGGGAGGGGAGGGATGGGTTGATACAAGTGTGTTAGAAGTAAGACCAGAAGAGCTTCAGAATGCTGAATTCTCTACAGCTCTTCCTGGAGTCTCACAGAAGTGATAACGCAGCCAAGAAGAACCATGTGAGTAAGCCAAAAAAGACAGAACAGGGAAAGCTCATTGCCATGAAGGGAGCCTTTCTAAGGTGAGCCTTCTAAAACAGCTCTGTATCCTGGCTGCCCAAGAAGCAGAAGTGGGGGGGGGGGAGGATCAATTCCAGTTCAAGGCTAGCCTGGGTTGCAGAGTGAGTTCAAGACCAGCCTAGGTAACTTATAAAGACCTTGTCTCAAAATAGAAGAACATGAAAAGGTCTGGAGACATGGCTCAGAAGTGTAGTGCTTGCCTGTCATGCCAAAGGTCCTACATTCCAGCCCCTGGACCACCCAAAATAAATCAATAGACTCTAAAAAAGAATGGTTTTCTACGTACTGCATAGACATGGCAGGCACTGTTTCAGGAGCATTGTTGAGAAGGTAGGTGAGGTGCTAGCCTTGCTCAGGCTCTAGCAGAAGGGTAAACTAAAGAGGAAAATGGCAGCTTTCTACCCTGGAGGTCAAGCCTGTTTTCCTGCACGGGGTTCTCTGGGTGTACACGACTCTGACAGGAAGAGCAGAGAGGCTTAGAGTTGGAAGCACTGTCAAAACCACTAAACCAAATACCCTACCTTATGACTTTCAGCTTATCGTCTTTCAGTACCACCCCTGTCTATCTTACACACACACACACACACACACACACACACACACACACACACACAGAGTAGGGTGGGAGAGAGAGAGAGAGAGAGAGAGAGAGAGAGAGAGAGAACAAGTTTTCTGAGCTTGTGTGTGAATGCCTTCCATGAAGAAAACATTGCTTCTCAATGTAACCCACTACAGGCAACTGCAGTTCTTAAACTGCATTTCATTTGCTTTTGCTGGTTCTATTACAACTCATCTCAGCCCTGAGTCTGTCATTTTAAATTACTTTATTTTCTCAGATTTGCATTATCCACAAGTTAGAGAAAATACCCTGTAGGCTTACAATTTTCAAAGCCAACTTTAATAAGGGTTCTTAAATGTTTTAACCTTCCTTCCAGCCCACACCCACCAGAGGTAGAAGAAAGGAAAGGTTAATAGGGCAAAGGGGAATGTGGACCTGCTTAGAAATAGTTCTTTGGGGGCGATTCCAATCTTGGTTGCCAGGATATTAGCAGTTCGGTTCACAGGAATCAACAGCAGTAGCTCGATCCACTCACAAACACCACTCACGAATCAGCAATGGCAGTTCAGTCCAGAGGGAACCACGAGGTTCAGCCAATAGGCCTGAGTCCATGGAAGCTGCAAGAAGCCGCTGCCAAAATATCACGAGAAGTCCTTTGGTGTGTTTCTTTCTATGAAGTCACAACAAACAATGATCAGCAAAGAAGGCAAGGCAAACCAAGGCCACAGCACTGTCCTCAAAAACCAGCATCAGCAAAGTCCAATGAAGAGTGGTAACGAGTTACAAGGTGAATCCATGCCACACTGTCCTCCACTGTTTGTTAGGTTTGTAGTTATCTCCTCTCCACACCTTGAGTGCTCTCTCAAGCATCCGCTCTAACAAAACTTCACATGCCCTTTTTCCAGGTAACTTCCAGAAAAACACCGCATGTCTGTCCGCAGCAAAACATCCTCTCATAAAACAGTTTCCAGAAAAACATCACATGACACAACTGAGTCTCCAAGGGATCCAGAAATGTCCACTCCAATACCTTCTTGCATAAGTAGTTCCAAGCAATGTTTTGTAAGGCTCTAGATGTTCTGAGGTTGCTCAAAGGTAGGTAGGGAGACAAGAAAGAAAGTTTCTACAGGCCCAGCACCAGAGCCTGCGGAGCCCCGCCTCTCCTCAGTGACATAGGGATGGTTTCATCTTTCCTGTTTTGTCTTGAAGCTTCCATGAGAAACAGAAAGGGCTCTTGGGCTCCTTTATTGGAAGAAGGGGGTTCTACAATTAGGGGAAAGACTGAAGATTCGGGGGATAGCTCAGTAATAAGGAACTTGCCAGAAAGCATAAAGACCTAGGTTCAATTCCCAGTGCCTTCATAAAAAGCCGGTGTGGTAATCCTAGGGCTGGGATGTGAAGATCGGTGGGTTCCTAGGGCTCACTCATCAGCTAACCTGGCCTGATCTGTGAAACAAGACCTTCTCTGTTTCTGTGCTACGAGGTCTCAACCAAAGCAGCTTAAATAAGGAAGAGTTTGTTTAGCTCAGAGTTCCAGTGTGGAGAAACCCTGCTAACAGTCTACCGTTGTCTGGAGAGCCTTCTTAACTCGATGCAAAATGGCGGACTCCCTTTGTCAGCAGGGCTTCTCCTTCCCTGACCTTGTCCGGGTAGCTCAAGATACCCACACACCTCTACCTGAAGAATGTCCCACAGCCTTGGTTACATTATAGGTTTAGCTTTCTTTCTCCCGATCAGCAGGCACCTGAGAGACCTAGAAGGCCTCCCCATGCTCGTGAGGCCTCTCAGGACCTTAGCCTTCAGCCAGTGACCTCTGCCCACCCTGGATATTCCTATCCCTTCCCCAAGACTATATAACCCTTGGTCTACCCCAAGTAGAGTTGATCTGTCTCCCTGAAGCTGATCCCGAAATGTGTCTTCATTTCTGTTTGTACTCACAGGCCATCCAAAACCCTGTTCGTCGACTCTGTTCCCTTCATCCTCATGGGCCAGTGCCCAACAACCCCATGAGGCAGAGACCCCGTAAGAAGGGAAACAGATCCACATTTCTTTTAAATATGTATTTTTTTAAAAATTTTTTTAAAAAAAGAAAATAAAAAGAAATGAAAGCAAATGCTCACACAACTTTGTGAGCAAAGTACTGATTTCTGTTCCAACCCAAGTTGTAGCTTTCTCCTCATAACGTCAATGCTTTGTGTGTCCCGGTCCATCAATTACGTTCCTAAGCACTAAGGCCATTTCTGGCCCCTTCTACCTCAATAGTCTGCAGGATGATTCTGTCACTGTACTGTTGGGAATCCATTACTGACCCTAGGACTCCTTTCCCAGCCAGTCGTAAGTTGCTCATTTTCAATTTGAGGAAGTTGGATGACCACATGGTAACTTTTCTGGATTTGCTCTTCCTAGCTCCTGCCTAGACAACAGACCTGAATACATTATACATGTCTACCTTGCTCCAGGGTCTGCCCACATAACCTCCTCTCTGAATAATTGTGTCCTGACAGAGTTAGTCAGTTACTGCTAGTGATGAAGAACAGAGGCCTTGTTATCAGACAGGAGTTGAATCCTGATTCTGCTACCTGCTGGGAGACGGGCCTTAGGCAAATCATGTTTTCTATGCCTCAAATTTTTCACCTATCAAGTGAAGATAATAAGCCTACCCAGCGGCACAGTTATGAGGGTGAAATTGCAGAAGTTCAGCCATTTTCACCATCTGGAACCCTACTGAGCCTCCTTCCTTAGCAAGGCACCAGCTCTGCAGACATGGCTGCCTGTAATCTCCATGAAGTCTCAGTGGTGGGACAGGTGAATTTCCTCATGCTTTGTTCTCTCATTAACACCAGGGATGTCAATCTCAGAGCTAGTCACTTTCATCTTCTATTTACAAGAAATTTCTAGTTCACAGTCACCTGCACTTAAGTTTGTTATTCAACACAGTATCCAATCCAACAGGAAGTTTGGAATACATCATTAAGAAGCAGTTAAGGCCTCGCTGGTAAAAGCTTTGCTTTATGAACTTGTTTTTCTCTCATCTCATCAGTTCTAACCTTTTCCCTCCTCTAGTGGTTTGAATATGCTTGGCCCAGGGAGTAGGTGGCCCTATTAGAAAGTGTGGCCTTGGGGCTGGAGAGATAGCTCAGCAGTTAAGAGCACTGACTGCTCTTCCAGAGGTTCTGAGTTCAATTTCCAGCAACCACATAGTGGCTCATTACACAACCATCTGTAATGGGATCTGATACCCCCTTCTAGTGTGTCTGAAGACAGCAATAGTGTATGTACTCATATACATAAAATAAATAAATCTTTGAAAAAACTGTGTGGCCTTGTTGGAGTAGGTGTGGCATTGTGGAGAACGTGTGTCACTGTTGGGTGAGCATTGAGACCCTCCTCCTAGCTGCCTGCAAGACAGTCTTCTCCTGTCTGCCTTCAAGACAAGATGTAGAATTCTCAGCTCCTCCAGCACCAGGCCTGCCTGGATGATAATGAACTGAACCTGTAAGCCAGTCCCAATTAAATGTTGTTCTTTATAAGGGTTGCCTTGGTCATGGTGTCTGTTCACAGCAATGAAAACCCTAAGCCACCTCCCCCTGCGTTCCTTAAATGTCCTAAGACACCCTCCTTTTATTGATTGCTATTAATTGTTCCAAGATCATACAGCCAATGATGTATTAAGTTGGACAGCATCTCCCCAAAATTCACAACCACTGGAACCTCAAAACATGATCCGCTTTGAAAATACATTCATGTGTTGTGTCCCTTATCAACGAGGAAACATCCTGAGAGACTTGCTAAGCAATGTTGTCACACCCCAACACCACAGGCTATGACCCCACTGCCTTGTGCTTGGAGCATCTGAATTGAATCTACAGGACATGGATCGGTTATCTTGAGTTCCAGAGTAGGATGTCGGTACACTTGTAGGTTAGATGGAAATGCAGGTTCCTGGTAGTGATTAGGAATAGGCATTTATGGCAAAGAATGGACAGGCTTGATTGCTTATAGCCATGCCTTTGTAGTCTGGCCCTATGGTTTAACCGAAAAGGGGGAAGTGAGTTTGCCAATGGAGGAATGGGAATGCATTAGAAACTCAGGATTGAGAATCACAGGCCATGATCATGTATAAGCTGAAGAAGGAGGATGGCTTGACCCCAGTCCAACACAGACCTTATTCCAAAGAAAACAAGAAAGAAGATTGCTTGACATTTTTTGTGACGATGGTGAATGTTCATCATGGTGCCATATGCCTGGGTGGCGGCTTCCAGTTGTTTCTCTGATTTCCATCCTTTCTTCTGCACTTTGCCCTCTCTCTCTCTCTCTCTCTCTCTCTCTCTCTCTCTCTCTCTCTCTCTCTCTCTCTCTCTCTCTCTTTGATTTTTTGACTTTTTGAGACAAGGTTTCTCTGTGTAGCCCTGCCTGTCCTGGAACTCACTCTGTAGACCATGCAGTCCTTGAACTCAGAAATCTGCCTGCCTCTGCCTCCCAAGTCCTGGGATTAAAGTCAGGCACCACCACTGCTGAACCACTGCCAGGCCTCTGCTCTCTTCTTGATAGCAACAGGGAGCCTTTCAAAACAAAGTCAAACGCCCTGGCCTGTCTCATCCAGAGGCTCTCCCCGCTCTCCCTGCTCCCAATCTAGTCAGGCCTGTACCTCCTGGGGTCGAGATTAGAGCGGTAGCTGGCTAGCAGTGAAAGCCAGCCTCAAAGCATAGATGGCATCTGTCCCTCTGCTCCTCTGAAGCCTCCGGTGGCTTTCCTTCTGACTCAGAGTAAACCCGTATGACTCAGAGCGAAGTCAGATTAAACTCTGCCTGTAGCACACAGAGTTCACCTCCCAGCCCGTCCCCCAGCCTCTTTATTGCAAGGGGAGGGGGCTCTCATCGAGAGCCCTTTCTCCCTTGGTCCACGGACTCCTCCCTCACTTCCTGCAGGTGGGAAATGTCTCCTTTCTCTCTGGGTGGTCTCCATCTCCATCCACCCTTTCTATTTCCCTGCTTTGCTTTCCCTCTTGGTATTTATGAAATTCTAGCATATTAAATACCTTACACAGGAAACTTTTCAAATGCCTACTTTTTCCACCCCAAAACAAACACATGCTATAATATAAATCATGAGGAGACAGTTGTTATTTTTGCTTTTCTGTTTGTTGGAGACAGGGTCCTACTATGTGACACAGATTGGCCCAGTAATTTACTAAGTAGCCCAGAATAGCCTTGAACTTGGACAATTCTACCTCGGCCACCCAAGTGCTTACAACTGTGTCCAGTGTTTTTATTTTGAGACAGGATATTCTTATCTGCAGGGTTCAGACACAAAAACCACATATCCAAGATGTGAAAAAAAAATGCACAAAAGAAAAATCCCCTCCTAATGTTTTAAATAAGTTTACAATTTAGTCCTGCTTATAGCTGATGCCAGATGCAGGCAGTAAGTTTACGATTTAGTCCTGCTGGGCCAGACGCAGGCACTTGGTTGGACAACACTTCTAGCTAGCGTGTGCCTGTGTGTGCCACCACGCCCTAGCTGGAGGAAAGAGGTGTCTGATTTGTGTTATAAACCTAGAAGAAGGTCTGGGTGTAGTTCAGTAGCTGGCATTCAACAGATGGTTGCTACAGGAAAGAGCAAATGATTAAGCAAATTGGGTTATAACAAGCCGCAGATGACTAAGGACACTCTAGTATAGAAAAACGCTCTAGTATACCAGACATCAGTGTGAAAAAAGACCTGGCATAATGTAAACACCAAGATTCCAGGACTCTGATCAAAGCTACGCGGATGTGGCTTTAAGCCTCTGCTGGTTCTTTTGGTTTAGATAAACATTCCTGTTGCCTTTGATCCTCTTGTCGTTTCAGTCTACACTTGCAGATTTACCGTATTGACCACCTAATCATTTTCTGCCTAGGACTCTATGTGGAGCTCCTCATCCACTAGCTCATGTTTTGCACATGCTACGAGTCAAAATACCGGTCTGAAAATAGCCATTTGGCCTCCAATAAAGTAAGTTCCCCATCACAGCATGCCTAGAACTTACTTACTGAACAGTGATAAAGGGTAACAATAAGTAAGGGAGTGTAACTGTGCACCAGTAGCTTCAGGACCTTAAGTACACTCCTAGAGGCTCTACAAGCTTTTGCAATCTATATTTCCTGCATAGATTAATAAGGAGAAATGTTCCTAATGAATAGACTTAAAAGCGCCCAAATACTACCTGTGCTGCTAGACTGATGGGATTGCAGGTAATTTTTAAATCTTTAACAGGTTTTTTTTTTTTTTCAGGTTTTTTTGTGTTTTGTTGTTCTGTTTTCTGCTCTCAAGATTTTCATCCTCCTGTCTCCCTAGTTCTAGGTGGCAAATGGCAGTGGGCCCCGGGTCATGCCCTCGAACATTTCAATACTGAAGTTATGTGTGCGTGTATACATTTGTGTTTGATCTCGCAACTGTAAGACCTGGCCCAGCACAACAGGAAATTGTTCCGCAACATCTGGAAAAGAGAAGCAAACCAAAGTGCCTGGCCGACTCAGCCTACACTCCACCCAAAAGAAGAGTGTGCGAGGGCGGGGAGATCCCGCTAAACCGAGCGGCCAATGCTCCGCCCACGGAAACAAATCCTTTTCAGGGGGCCAATCCGCAACCTTATGTAAATAACAAGGGGCGTGGTTAGATGGACGGCCGCTGTGGGCGGAGCCACTCCGGAAGCAGGGACGACACCGATGGCTAGTACTGATTGGCTGGCACGAAGGTGGGCGGGCGGGGCCTGCAGAGAGCCCCGCCTCGCCGAAGGGTGGCGCCTGGGTTAGGGAGGACGCAGAGTGCGGCGCCGCAGGCCTCAGGGGCGGGGCCGGAAGTGGGGCGTTGAGGTCTCCGCCTCCGCGTCCGTGAGCCGGCCGTCCCCTACGCTTCTGTTCCTAGTCCCCAAAAGTCACAGCCTGATTCCGGGAGGCCGGAGCCCTTAGCTTGGGCGGGGTGGCGCGGGCCGGAAGGACGCCATCCCGGCCTCGGCCATGGAGGTTCCCGTACCGTCCCTCACGGAGGAGGACTTGACTGAAGTGAAGAAGGACGTGAGTAGCTCAGCCGGGCTGGGCGCCGCGGGGCGGGCGGGCGGGGGCGGAGGAAAGCGGAAACCGGGAGCTTCAGGTCGGAAGGGCGCAGGGTCCCGGCACAGCGCGACCTGCCTGCTTCCGGGGAGCTGGCTGGAAATGATCCACCAGCGACCTGTGGGAGTCCACGGGTAAACCTGCCGGCGCCGGCGCTGGCTTGGCTGTTTCTTTGCCATCCGCTTCTCGCCGGTGGCTTTCCGTCCTGCTGATCCCCGACCCCATCCCACCCCCGCGGGAGCTGCTAGGCTAGGGAGCCGTCGGAGTCTGTCCACAGCGGGCTCTGGACCAGCTATCCCCAGGCTTAGCGCTGGTAGGTGAAACTGGTCTCTCCGGGGGGCTGCGGAAAGCTCGCCAAGCTGAAAGCACGCCCTGGAATTCCCCTAGTAATCAGACGCCCACATATTTAAATGAAGGGGGTGTGTGCGAACTTCTCGCTGAGACTTGATTCCCAGGTAAACGTTGAAAATACCCGTGGCTAAATTGGACTCTTCTGCTTAGACCATGTAGAACTTCACATACACATGTGAAGGAGATGGCTTTAAGCACAACGTGCTTCGTTTTTCATTCCTTTTAGTTACTTCTTTTGCCAGAAAAAAACAAAAAACAAAGAAAACAAATGAGCGCCACTTAGATAATATACATGAATTCACATTTTTTTTAAAAAAGGTAACTCGTTCTTACTTAGCACGAGAATGCTGTTGAAAAGTCGTCTTTGCGAACTTAACCTCAAATTGTTGAAGATATATGTGTGCTTCAGATTCTTTTGTCTACCATACCTTACCCTTTGTGTAAGGTTTATTGCACTGTACCCATAATCACAACTGTTATAGCTCAGTACCAGGAAGAAGAGGAACGACTGAGATTACTATCATAGTTTCCGTGTTCAGTGGAGTTGGTAGGGCACTTATGTACGGAAAGCTTTACTTTCTACTTGAGGCTAGGCCTTCGATACCCACTGTAGTCTTGAGATGCCAGTAAAGCTGTAAGCTTGAGGTACAGTAGCTGTGCTCCCAGTTGCTTCACACAGTTTTGAATTCTCTTACAATCCTTAAAGTAACCTGTAAGGAAGAGAATTGCTTTTCATTTACAGCTGGCAAAACAAGACAAGAGCTGTCTATGGAGAGAGGAGGAGCGCTGCAGACCTTTGTTTCTGCTCCAGGGGTTCATTGATGTTGTCCATTCTGACAGTTTCAGGTTAGACCTGTATCAGATGTCCATAACCTTAGAGAAACTACAGACAAGCTTCAGGGTGTCTATAAAAATAGTTTTCCTTAGATATTTACCCCATTGTTATTGAAACTGCTTATGACGAGCTTAAACATTCATCCACATTACTTGAACTTCCTTTTTTCTCAACCCCAGGCCTTTATTTCCAAGTGTCTACCAGAAATCAAGTTATAATATCATACATTTGGTGGTGGTGGTGTTTTTCTGTGTAACTGGCTGTCGTGGAACTCACTCTAGACCTAGCTGGCCTCAACTCAGAGAGATCCCTTCCTCTGCCTCCCAGGTGTTGGGATTAAGGCATGAGCCACACTGCCTGCTGTGTTGAACTTTTCATTATCCTTCCCCCAGAACTGCTTGGTGTTTCCTTCTGTATTATCTGTCTTGATAGATGATGGGAAATTGTTTACATGAGGCTGTCTGTCCCAGAGTTTGCTTTCTGTAGCTTCTGTTGCCTGTGAGTCAGCCATGATCCAAAATATATTTAATGGGAATTTGATACGGTTATAGTGGTACAAATTGAGCACTCTTCTAATTCAAATTGAGTACTATGACAAAATCTTGTACCATCTCACTGCATCTGTCCAGGAGCATGAGGTGCACCTTTTCCCCAGTATATTGCACTGTTTGAGTTTCCTGCCTATTATCCCCTTAGTAGCTAGCTGTCTTGGTTATTAGATAAGTTTTATGGTGGAAAGCTTGCTATGGGGTTGGTACCATGAGGTTTTGCACATCCATTGAGAGTCTTGGTCCATGCCCTGGCACATTAGTGAGGAGCACAGTCCTACCGTTGATCTCCTGTTCGTGGGGAGCACAGTCCTACCGTTGATCCCCTGTTCGTGGGGAGCACAGTCCTACCGTTGATCCCCTGGGACAGATATCTTCAGTACTCCTTCCTGTTTCATCTGTTTATTTAACATGCCCTTAATTTGGTAGAATTTGTTTCATTTTAACAAATGGAGATAACTTTGTACTCTGAAGTTGATAATGTAATATTAACAGTTAAATTAAGAACTAAGGGACTAAAGAAATGGTTCAGCATTTAAGAGCACTGACTGTTCTTCCAGAGGTCCTGAGTTTGATTCCCAGCACCCACATGGTGGCTCACAACCATCTGCAATGGGATCCAGTGTCCTCTATGATATGTCCAAAGAGAGAGCAACAGTGTACTCACTACATAATATAAATAAACAAATAATCTTTAAATAAAAAGAACTAAGACAAAATTCTATTTTTTAAAATAGCTCAATTTCTTGATTGAAGAAAAATAGCCATGAAATAATAACTTTAAAACATTATAATAAAGTTTTCATTCATCCAAAACACTGCACTCTGAAATGCAGAGTATACAGCAGTAAACAGAATGCTTGTGGTTTTAACCTGCTTCAGACATATAGGTCGTTAAAGTTGAAAAGTACGTATATCATTTATACCGTGCATTTGTAAATGTGGTCAGTGCTATGAAGACAAACACCAGGGCATTACACTTGCAATAGGATGGTTACATGTGCTTGGTTTTGGTTCCTAAAGGTTATTATAGAGCTGGGGGAAGAGCATTTGAGACAAATTTTGACAAGGACCTACGTCAGGACTTTTGTGAATTCAGAATGTTGAAGGACACAAATGGTAACAAGGTGAGATTAGGACGGTGGACTAAGTAGACTCTTGGAGAACTAGAACTTTTTTTCTCTAGAAGAGTCATGCTAACGAATAACGGGGTTCTGTCTGTTTGACTTTTAAAGATCCTTCTGCCTTTTCTGTAGACCAGGGGTGAGGGAAATTGGAGAAGGCCATGAAGGATCTAGGTGAAGGCCGTAGAGTAGACATGGATGAAACACAAGTTCCAGGTGCATGTTAAGAACGTGGGAAGGATGGGACTCGGAGGAAGAGTAAGAGAAGATGAGAGGAGAGCTCTGAACTAGAGATCCAAGCATTCTATTGAAAAGAAGAGAACCAGCTCTACGCTCTCAAGCTGCAGGCCCCATCATTTGAGGGGGCTGAGAGGTACAGAGAGAAGTTTCCCGAGAAGTCTCCTAGAGATTAAAAAAAAAAAAAAGTTAGGACAGTGTCATATTTATTCAGCAAGGAAAATGTGTCTGGAGGAAGGAGTGAGCAGCTGTGCCCCTGCTCTGAGAAGCCAAATATGAGGAAGGTGGGAAGGACCTGTCAATAGAGGAGGTCATTGGTGACTTGGGGGAGAGCGTTGGGACACAGTGGAAATGTCTGGGCATGAATTGGGAAATGAGATGAACATGAAGGAATCTGGTGCTGCAAGACAGGTGTGTCTAGCTCATCCTAGATGTTAAAGTGGGGTTTCCAGAGATGACCAGTAACCTCAAGCTCCAGTGATGAAGAGGAACTCAGCGTATGAGAAGAAAAGAATCAGACACATACAGCATGAAACAGTGCTAGTCCTCAATTGTAAGTGGAGCAAAAGTCCTAGGATAGGATATTGCCGAATCAAGCTGGAGAGGTAGCCAGACCCATACCAAGAGTCTTGCCTGCCATGGTCCAATGGTCACTAGTCACTGAGCCTCTCCTGTGTAGAAGGCACTGGGCTGAGCCTTCATACTCATATCCCAAGTAGTCTTCCTAGATGGGCTTAATTCTTTACCCTTATTTTGCCAAGGAAGATCCTGAAGGTACAGTGGTTAAGTAATTTGTACCAGTTCTCACAGTCTGTTACAGAGTTGGGATTAGCAGAAGTTTTTCTCATTGCACAGCCATGCCTTTCTGAATTACTTTTTAGATTTTTTTTTTAAATACTGGTGTTTTGTTTTGTTTTTAGAGACAGGGTTTTTCTGTATAGCTCTGGCTATCCTGGAACTCACTCTGACCAGGCTGGCCTTGAACTCAGAAATCCACCTGCCTCTGCCTCCCAAGTGCTGGAATTAAAGATGTGTGCCACCACCGCCCAGCCTAAATAGTGGTATTTTGACAGCATGAATGTCTATATACCATGTGTGTTCCTGGTGTCTGCAAAGGTCAGAAGATGGTGTCAGATTCTCTTGGAACTAGAGTTGTGGAGCCACCATGTGGGTACTTGGAGCAAACTCATATCCTCTGCAAGTTCAAGTGCTCGAACCACTGAGCTGTCTGCCTAGCCTAGTGCTCTCAACTATTGTGCTGTGGTTCAGGACTATCCAATAAATCATGAGCAGAGCACAGTGTTGGTATAATTTATGTATGGTTCAGATTTCTATCTTCTCTTGAAAATTGTAAAATCTAGTAGGTGTATGAAAGAGAGATTTGAGAAAGAGGAGGGAATTACAAAATGTTATTTTTCCGTTATCAGCCCATGCAAGATTTAAGGACGTGAGCTAGGGCAGTGCCCAGAGTGGTGCTGGAGTCACGGGGATTGCTCTTACAGTCACTCACATGGTCTTACAGTGCACTGTCTATTGCCCAGCTAAACCAGGAGCCCTCTGTATGCATTGTTAAAATCTAGTTCATCTTTTCATAGTCACACTAGAAACTTAGACATACGAAGTTTATTGTGTAGATAAGTAACTGTGTGTGGAAATCCAGTAGACAAAAACCCGACAGACGCCTTCACTGAGACAACTTTCCAGCCATTATTTACTAACTTGGCTCTACTGAGATCTTCCACTGCCTTTAACTCATCATTATAAATGTGAATCAAGTTAATCCCCGTCATCATTGCCCTAACAGGATCAATCACCATATACCATGCAGGTTCTAAACACTCTGCATATACTAATTTATTCCTCTCAACTGTCACATGAGGAAACAGACACAGGAGTTAATTTGCCCAAAGTCCCATGTCTAGTAAATAGAGGCACAAAATGGCTGGCATCAAATTATCACCATTTATTAAGACAAACATGGACCTGATTTAGACATTACACAGTGCGTGCCTGAGAATGAATTACATGGTACTTTATTAATGTGTACACCTTCTTTTTATGTTTCAGTTAAAACTAATGAAGTTAAATACATAAAGACTAGCCTGAGCTAGCTTTCCTTACGCTGGGCTTTCCTCTGTTCTCCCCCTTTTGTTATTGTTTTTTTTTTTTCGAACTCTCTGGTTCTCTGTGTTCCTTTCTCTACTTCCCTCCTTCCGTCCCTCTCTCCCTCTCTTCCTTCTTTCTCCTTCCTCAAGGACTATCTCCGTGAGTTGTGTCATTTTTCTAACTGGCCTCAAAGCAAAGACATTTGGGTTTTGTGTGTGTTTTAGTGGTTTCACACTGAGGTGGTGTACTAATTAACAATAAACATGAAACAAATTGTTAGACTCCTCCACACTGGTCCTAATTCTGAAGTTCTTTACTTGATAGTTACTACAACGTACAGAAACTTGTTTTTAATCCTGAACTAGGTGACCCTCTGCAGACTTGTTTCTCCAGGTCCTCCTCACAGAGCTGGGTGTTAGTTTTCAGGAGTGAAGGTGAAGCACTCTGATGACTGTGGGACCCGCTTGCGCTACTGGACATCATCTTACTTAGCAGGCATTTAAAGGGCCTAAGCCTCCTGGCTTAAGAACCTTGCCTCATACCAGTTAAGATTTGTAACTAAGAACCAGTCACCTGCAATTTTCCTGCGTGTTACAGAGTAACATTGAAGCCTATCTTTTGTCTCTTAGGCTTTAGAGAATTTGCGTGTTTACCTGTGTGAGAAAATCATAGCTGAGAGACATTTTGATCATCTACGTGCAAAAAAAATACTAAGTAGAGAAGACACGGAAGAAATTTCTTGCCGAACTTCAAGTAGAAAAAGGGCTGGGAAGTTACTAGACTACTTACAGGAGAACCCCAAGGGCCTGGACACCCTTGTGGAATCCATCCGCAGGGAGAAGACACAGAACTTCCTGATTCAGAAGATAACGGATGAGGTCCTAAAGCTCCGGAATATAAAACTGGAACACCTCAAAGGTGAGCAGCACTGGAGAAGAGTGCAGAGAGCGAGGAGGAGGGGGGAGAGTGAGGAGGAGAGGGGAGAGAGAGGAGAAAGAGGGGAGAGGAAAGCAGAGAGCCAGGAGAGCAGAGAGCTAAAAGCACTCTTCAGAACCATGACTATTTGATTTCCAAAGACTTAAGGGTCAGAATTATATTCAATTTACATTCTTAACCAGATATATTATCCCAACACAAAAGTGATATAAACTCATTTGGCTCTATTTGTATTTACTTTTCAATAGTATTTGTAAAAGTTAATTTCTAAAATACTGCCATTAACTTAATCCACTCAAAAATAAGCTTAGAAAATACCACTGATTACATTTTAAGAAGAGGAACCATGTGACTTATGCCTGTATTCCTAGACACAGGAAGCTGAGGCAGGAGGATTGCCACAAGTTCAAGACCAACATGGGTTGCACTGTGAGTCCCAGGTCAGCCTGGTCTGTGGAGTGAGTTCCTGTCTGTACCAACAGCTGAAGAACAGTTCATAGGAGGTGGATGTTAAGTTGAGCTCTGCTCTTTCGTGTGTTTTCTCCCGGCAGTTGGCCATAAGCAGTGACTGGCAGTGTGTAGGAATCCTGTATAAAGCGTGCATGAGTACCTGGAAGCCATCAGTTTGTGAGAGTCTGGCAACTCAGCCGGTAAACGAGGAGCGAGGTCCCTCTGTTTGAGCCTCAGCCCAGCACTCTGATGGGGGCTGTGTAGAACTGTCTGCTCAGCTTAAATGCCCAGCCTGCCCCTCCCACCCCTTCCCCATTTTCCTAAGCACATGTATAAGCATTCTTGCCGTCAGAGATAGATGAACAGTGTAAGGATCTACCCATAAGAAACTGATATCTGGGTGTTTCCTCTCCGTGAGCTTCATGTAGAATGTCTGGGTCAGGTTTGGTGGAACACAGCTGTAATTCTAGCAGCTGGAGGCTTAAGCAGGAGGATTGCGATTCTTGAGGCAACCCTGGGCTATGCAGTAAGACCTTGTCTCAAAAAACAAGTGAGAAAAAGATGATGTGCAAATTTACTTTTAGACTTAATGGGCTTTCCTTATAATTTTAACCCAGGGGTTCCTGGGCCTGTACGGAGCTACATGGGGTGTTTGCTAAACAGAGCAAGTACATAGTGTTTGTCCACCCTGTCATCCTGAGGCCCATTAGACCCTCAGGGTGTGATAGAACTCTGCTTAGGAATGAGCACTGTTGGTGAGTGCTGGGTGGAGAACCAGACAGTCTCTGTTGACTTTGGTTCCCACTCTGCGCACAGTCCTGGAGTGCGAGCCTGGCCCACCTGGTCAGTGCCAGTTTCTCATCCCTCCTAGTAACAGTGTCTCAGTGACTGCCAACTCCCCTTCAGTTCCAGCCCCTGTCACTAAGGAATCAGTAACTGCCATCGATTGGATTGTCAGATTTGACGATGTGCCTGCTTCCATTTCAGTTTTATCAAGCATATATAATCTTTTTAATTTTTTTTTTTTTTTTGGCAGAATGCTAGAGAATTTCTTAGATAAGAATGGTAGTTGTGTGGTGGTGGCGCATGCCTTTAATCCCAGCACTTGGGAGGCAGAGGCAGTCGAATTTCTGAATTCGAGGCCAGCCTGGTCTACAGAATGAGTTCCAGGACAGCCAGGAAGCCAGAGAAACCCTGTCTCGAAAAACAAAAAAAACAAAAACAAAAAAAAAGAATGGTAATTGTAATCCTAGCACTCAGGAGGCTGAAGCAGAAAGAATCAGTTTCTAGGTTATCCTGGCTTGCTTAGCAAGTGTAGAGCTAACCTAGGCTGCAAGGTGAGACTCCTCTCTCAAGGTAAAAAAAATTAGCTGTAAAAGTTAGTTATGAAAAATTACATAAAAATTGCTTTTTCCCCCTTAAGATTTATTTTTATGTGTCTAAGTGTTTTGTCTGCATGTGTGCCTGGTGCCTGCAAAGGTCAGAAGAGAGCATTGGATTCCTGGAACTGGGAGTTACAAATGTTTGTGAGCCCTGGGAACTGAACTAGGGTCACTCTGAAAGACCAACCAGTGCCCTTAACCGCTGAGCCACCTTTCAGCCTCCTGCCTTTTTCCCCCTAAGATGACTCAGCCATTAACCATGGAAGTATACATTAAATGTGAATAATGTGACATTTAATTAGCTTTCTTGAGACATTTCTTAGCTGGAAATGGGAACAGTAGTAGTCTTACTAAGAAAAGCTAGTGAGATTTGAAATGGGTTATGATGGCAGCATTTATAAATTGCTGTGGTGGTGACAGGAGCCAGCCTTGGCTACATAGGTTCAAGGCCAGTCTGGGATATGTGAGGCCCTTCCTCAAACAACAAATTGTGGTTGTCTTATGACAGCTCAGAATCCCTGAGAAGTTACGAATGGGAGAAGGGTCCACGCTTGGCTCCTTTCTCATTTGCGTCTGCATGTTCTGTTACAGGCCTGAAGTGCAGCAGCTGTGAGCCTTTCGCAGCTGGAGCCACCAACAACCTTTCTAGGTCCAATTCAGATGAGAGCAGTTTCTCAGAAAAACAGAGAGCATCCACTGTCATGTACCATCCAGAAGGAGAATCCAGCACTGCTCCCTTCTTCTCTACCGAGTCATCCCTGAACTTGCCAGTCCTGGAAGTTGGCAGAATTGAGAACAGCAGCTTCTCTTCAGCCACACTTCCTCGACCTGGGGACCCAGGGGCGCCCCCTCTGCCCCCAGACCTGCGGTTGGAAGAGGGGGGAAGTTGTGGAAACTCTAGTGAGATGTTTCTCCCCTTACGATCTCGGGCTCTTTCACGCCAGTGATGCCTCACGGCCTAGTTGTTTTAATAGTGATGCAGAATGGGGTGAAGGATATCAACTTTTTATAAAACCATGGTAACGGGTCACTCACATTTGAGGCATGTCTTAAATCCCAGTGTACACATTCTCTGTAAATAGGATTAGTTAGAGTAAAGAGGCACACTCTAGGGGCAGCGTGGTGTAAATCATGGTGGTTGTGTACTTTTTCATAATGTCCTTTCTTCTTTATTATTTTTAGTATTTTGAACTTTTTATAAGACTAACTTTATCAGAATATTTCTCAATTTGAGAAAGCATCTTGTGGATTAAGAATAATGTTTCATAGCACATTTATGCTACAAATTTTCAATCTGATTGTTTTTCCCAATGAGCTGGCAGTATATTTTAGCAGTAAGCTGTTCTGACTTTCAGGAAAGGTGGACACTGAGAAAGCTGCCAACACACTCTGGAGAATGTCCCACTCCTT
>JADRCD010184882.1:0-14130 GCA_019843815.1 Montemys delectorum
TCTGTCATCTGTCTGACCCGTGTGACTCGGGAATTTGTTCCCATGTCCTCTCCAAAAGGGGATAGACAGATACACAGGTCATTCTAACAGCTGAAAAATACTGTCCCTCAGCTGGCTTCCAAGACCTCTGAGACTGATTAAAAATATTGTCCTGGCATCTAGAACTTCAGTGGTAGCAGCAAAAGCAGCAACATCCAACTCCAAAGGCTGTGGCAGGCATGGCCACAGTATGTTTGTGTAGCAGAGTTCCAGGCATACACTAGAAGAAGCCATACAGAATGAGGCCCCTGTTGGACGTGCCAGAGGAAGCATGCTGGGAAGTAGGGGCTGTCCATTGAGACTTTTGGGAGTGAAACCTATGCTATAGCTATACCTTTGTGCTTGCTACTTGGGCTACACTGGTATAGTCAGAGAAAAAGGAGCTAAATGAAGAGGAGTATTGAAGACTTTAAACGGAGCTGCGGCCGAGAGTGCAGTTCTGGTAACTGCTGGCCTGCCCTGTGGTCCCAAAGTCTCGTGTTTGTGCCAATCCCAATGGCTCCTGCCAGCCTGTCTTCTTCACTGACTGAACTGGATAGAGAGCAGAGTGCTTGGTGCGTTCAAACCTTCCTATTGTCTTCTATAACACGGTCCCTTACAGCATTTATTCCAGTGTGTGCTTGATACGTTTTGTTGAATTTAGTGATGAACCCAAGCTCCTCACTGCAGTGAGGAAGGAAAGACGCAGTGAGGTCAGTCCAGGGCGTAAGCACTGGGGACTCCCGCTGAAGAATTTGCGCACATTGTATTTCTGGTTCTTGAATCGTGACCACCTACAGAAATGTGGGCTTCGGGAGGATGGCTGTGCGTGAACTGTTATGGAGCAGTGACCATGAGTGTGAATCCAGAACTAGAGGGAGAGGCAGCTAAGACAAAAACAGAACAAAACAAAACACACCATTGATGGACTCAGTTCTAAAAAGAAGCAGGCCCTAAGTCAGTAGGTTGATGTGAATTCCTGAAATTACTTAAAAAAAAAAAAAAACATACAGAATGGGAGATTTGAAGATGTTGAAAATATGTTTGCTGGCAACAAATATCACAAATTCTGCAAAATAGATGTTAGAAGAAAGCCGATGCTGTGCACAGTGGAAGAAGTCACTGAAGGTTGGAGGGCTTCAAGGGAGGAGGAAGACACAGGAAAGCACGGAACATCGACACCAACTTCCTATCAAGATCAGGCAGAAGATAAAATGGCACTTTAAACGGGGAACTCTGTTCTAACAGAAGGCATCCCTGACTAGGACACTTTCAAACAAGGCATGTGAGCGGCGAGAACAAGGGTACCAAATTAATCATAAACTCTGGTGGAATCTTCCTCTAAGGAGACCTAGAAGGATTCCCAAGAGAAGCTGTGACCGTATTGGACTTTAACTGATGCCAGCCTTTGATTACAGCGCACTAGGCAGTCAATCCCAGGCTAAGATTCTGTGAAACCCAGGGCAGAGTTTACTTAAGGGCGGGGGACTATCTTTGAAACAGAAAGTTTATAATGCTAAAAGTATGCTTTTATCAGTAAACAAGTGCAGAGGGCAATCTGACTCAACATTTTAAGAAAGGATCTGGAAAGGCAGATTAACTGTGTTTTCGGATAACACTCAGTGCCTCTGTACAGCGTAACACAGCTGCTCCTCGGTCAAGTTGTGTGAACCCACACAAGCGTACCACAGAAGCCAGTACAGGCAAGGGTTAGACAAAATGATCTCTTTTGTACCTTAAAGATAGTGAGTGTATCTTACTCTGGTCAGTAAATGATCAAGCAGACAGATGTTCAAGTTGAGCTGGACCACCAAGTGGTTTCTGATCCTGTAGTAAAAATTAAAATGTTTTGAAGAGTCCAAAAAAACATTGTTAATGTAAAATTTATAATACATCCATTACACATTAATAGACATATAAATGAACAATTTTAGTAATGTTTTTTATTTAGTTAGTTTTGTTTTTTTCGAAACAGAGTTTCTCTGTGTAGCCCTGGCTGTCCTGGAACTCACTGTAGACCAGGCTGGCCTTGAACTCAGAAATCCGCCTGTCTCTGCCTCCCAAGTGCTGGGATTAAAGGCGTGTGTCACCACTACCCAGCAGTAATGATATTTTTAAAGGCCAGAAGGCCATTGTTTTGTATTTTTGCAATTCTGTTTTATAACTGAACTATACAAAGTGTTTGCAGTCTTTTTGTATCATGATTGAGATTCAGAGTACATACTGCTGCCGTAGAGGGCCCGAGTTCAATTGCCTGTAATTCCAGCTGCAAAGGAGCTGACATCTTTTGGGGCCTCCACAGGCATCTGCACTTGTGTGCACATGTCCACACAGGCTCACATGCACACACACAATTAAAACAAATAAATAAGACTTGATGTGCCAGAGTAGAGGGGTACCCAGGCAGGGGCCTCCACCCTCTCAGAGGAAGGGAGGTGGAGGAGGGACTGTACATCGATCAGGATGTAAAGTGAATAAAAAAGAAAAGATATTAGTATGTGACTGACATATATAATCAGCCAAGTTTTACTTTTGTTTGTGTGAGTATGGGAAAGGTCTTTGGGGTCTCTTAGGGACTTAGACTTCTTAGCTGCCTGTCACTGTACATGCTTGTGGACTCCTGTGTTCTGGTTTATCCTTAAGATCTATCTCAATACTTTACCTTCTGGAAATTGACAAAAAAATATATACTGCCCGTTAATTTTATTCCATTCTTAATTTATTCCATTCATATTTTTGAAAATGTTGTTCAATAAAAATAGAAATGAGATGGAAACAAATTATAGTCTAGAAAATGAAAGATGACCTGTATTTTCTTTTATTTATGAATTCTTATTCTTTAATTATTATTGTTTTATGTAGTATATGTACATATACATATATATGAATATATAAATACATAAATAGAACATACTGGACTTATTTTATGTTGAAGCTAACTTCTTGAGATTGGATAACATATTAGGGTGCTCATTCCTATAAATAAAAATACCTCATTCTCCCTTAAAAAAACAAATAAATAAGTAAACAAAAAGTGTGGGCATTTTTCTTTGATGATATACTAAAACTCAACCATTATTAAGTTTAAAATATTTATTTATTTAGTGTGTGTGTTCACGAATGTGTGCACATATGCAGACACATAGTCACATGCATGTGCACAGAGGTCACTGCATCCACGGAAGAGGTTTCTTTCCTTCCATCCTGTGTGTCCTGGGGAATGAACACAACCTCCTAAATCAGACCTAGCAGCAATCGCCTTTACCTGCTGAGCCATCCCACCAACCCAGTTTTAACTGGTTTGTTAGAAGTTAATTACAGTGGGAAACCGAACCCAGATTAACTAACTACTCACATTCTATAAAAGCAAGTGATTTCTTTTGTATTTTGACTGTCCCTAGTCCCTGATATTAGGAGATGCTTGAATGTAGTTGTGAAATTTATTTCAGGTTTAAAGTTCTGTTCGGTAACGTGTGATTTTTGTTTTTTGGTTTTTCGAGACAGGGTTTCTCTGTGTAGCCTTGGCTGTCCTGGAACTCACTCTGTAGACCAGGCTGGCCTTGAACTCAGAAATCCACCTGCCTCTGCCTCCCAAGTGCTGGGATTAAAGGCATGTGCCGCCGCCACCACCACCCACCAGTAATGTGTGACTTTGTTTTGTTTTGTTTTGTTTTGTTTGAGACAGCTGTGTAGCTCAGGCTGGCCTAGAGTTTATGACCCACTTAGCTCAGCCTATAGAATACTGGGATCACTGTGGCATGCCAACATGTGTGGCTTTTCAACTTTGTTTCTTTGAAATGACAGGCTCACATCCATCATTGTTTTTGGAGAAAATGTCTGCCAAGTCCTGCACTGCACATTGCCGGTCGTTCCTTCAAGTTCAGACTGGTACTCCATGGGAAAAGCAAAAGGGGAGCCCAGTTCATCCTCATGCTTGCATTTTCCCAAGAAACCTTTAGATTTGTAATGAGGCTACAATCATTCGTGTGTGCTTCTCACTCAACGCTCAGGCATTAAAGAGACATGTGATCTCTTGATTGGCCAAGACTTGATTACATTAGTAATCTTACTGACCCAGCAAGGATACTTCAGTAAAATTGGCTTTAAAAAGTGTCAAGAGTACTAGATGAAGAATCTAACGATGACCATCGGCTCTGCCCATCTCTGACGTGTAATGTAAAGTACTCATCCTATGGTGACCAAAGCAAATGGCTTCTTAGTATTATTATGAAAATAGTTTTTACCTTGAAGTCCCCCCAATAGTGTCTCAAGAACCCCAAGGACTATGGGTCACTCTTCAATGGCTGCATCCATTGCATAGACTGAGCCCTGCTCATAACATTTGACCTAAGATAGCAAAGAAAATACAGTCTCATCTGTCTACCAATTCACAGACCACATGAAGCTCAAGAAGGAAGAGCAAAGTGTGGATATCTTGGTCTTTCTTAGAAGGGAGAACAAAATACTCATGGGAGCAAATATGGAGACAAAGTGTGTAGCAGAGACTGAAAGAAAGACCATCCAGAGACTGCCCCACCTGGGGATCCATTCCACGTACAATCACCAAAAGCAGACACTATTGTGGATGCCAAGAAATGCATGCTGGCCAGGCAGTGGTAGCACATGCCTTTAATCCCATCACTTGGGAGGCAGAGGCAGGCGGATTTCTGAGTCTGAGGCCAGCCTGGCCTACAGAGTGAGTTCTAGGACGGCTAGGGCTACACAGAGAAACTCTGTCTTGAAAAACCAAAAAAGAATAAAAAAAAAAAGTAGTGCATGCTGACAGGAGTCTGATAGCATGAGAGGCTTTGCCAGAGCCTGACAAACACAGAGGTGAATGCTCGAAGCCAACCATTGGACTGAGCTCGGGGTTCCCATTGCGGGAGTTAGAGAGAGGACTGAAGGAGCTGAAGGGGTTAGCAACCACATAGGAAGAACAACAATATCAACCAACCAATATTCCCCAGAGCTCCAAGGGACTAAACTACCAACCAAGGAGTACACATGGAGGGACCCATGGCTCCAGCCGCATATGTAGCAGAGGATGGCCTTGTTGGGCATCAATGGGAGAAGAGGTTCTTGGTCCTGTGAAAGTTGGGATGCCCTAGTGTAGGGGAATGTCTGGGCCGGGAGTGGGAGTGTTTGGGTGGGTGGGGGAACACCCTTATAGAAGCAGGGGGAGGAGGGGTAAGATAGCAGGTTTCTGGGGGGGGGACCAGGAAAGGGGATAACATTTGAAATGTAAATAAAGAAAATATCCAAAAAAACCCATACAAAATGAAATTAGACATGAAATCTTTCATAAAAACTTATATATCTGCTTCTTTTAAATATGACTCTTCCATAGCTGAAATACATTCTTTGCAAACAAGAAAGATTAATTCAAGAAGAGTATCTATAATTATTCAGGATTGAAGGCACTACCTATAAGAGAAGAAGGAATAATTAGGATCTTTCTTTGGAAAGCTGGAGAGTTGTTTAAAAGTCGTGATTTCCCTGGATCGGTATTTATTGAGCATCTGTAGAGTCTGATGTGTTATGTAAGGAGATATATGTCTGGCTCTCTGCTCCGATAAGAACTGGTGTGCAACTAGCAAGCCAGAATATGTAACTGTAATAAGAGAGATGAGAACTTAAGATCTAAATATAGATACAAAAAAAACAATATCAGAATTTGCCACAAGGCACTAGGAGACACAAAGTGGTCCAGGCATTTAGGGCTCTGCAGTCTTTGATTTAGACCTGCAGCCCTGATCCTGGGAACTTAACCCAACCTTGGACTCTGCCAGCTACGAGTGAGACCCAGAGCTTCATAGGTGCTTCCTCCTGGCTGGTAAGACAAGACAGCCATGTTGGCTAGTTTTCATTAACATGACACAAAACAATCACTTGAGAAGAGAAAAACCTCAGTTATGGAAGTGTCTCCATCATGTTGACTGTGGTCATGTGTGGGGCATCTTCCTAGTTAATGGTTGATATGGGAGGGACCAACCCATCATGGATGGTGCCACCCCTGGTCTTGAGTCCTGAGTTGTATAAGAAAGGTAACTGAGAAAGTCATGGAAGCAACCCAGCATGCAGCATTTCCCCATGGTCTCTGCTTCAGTTCCTGCTTTGAATTTCTGTCTTTGCCCTCCTTGATGATGCACTGTAAACCACTAGTCAAATAAACACATTCTTCCCCCACAATGCTTTTGGTTGATGTTTTATCATAACAATAGAAAGTCAAGGACTACAGTAGCTTGGGACAATTTTTTGCTTGTATTTCTTCCTATTAAGCTTTCCCTGATGTCTGGCCTTTAGGCAGTTTGCAGGGCTGTGTCTCAAACGTTGCTTTAGGGAATATTTTCTTGCCTCTTTTAAAGCCGAAATATTTACTGAGATCCTTCTGCCATATGGCACGTATGGGAAAGGAAGAAAGTTTAAGGAGGTGGAGATGGGTATAAGAATGAAGGTAGGGAGCCGGGCAGTAGTGGCACATGCCTTTACTCCCAATACTTGGGAGGCAGAGGCAGGCATATTTCTGAGTTCGAGGCCAGCCTGGTCTATGGAGTGAGTTCTAGGACAGCCAGGGCTATACAGAGAAACCCTGTCTCAAAAAACCAAAAAACCAAAAAAAAAACAAAAAAAAAAAAAAAAAGAATGAAGGTAGGGATGGAGAAAGGACTGATGTTAGAGCAGGAGGAGAGCCTTAGGGAGGTGATGGGAGCCCGAAGGGACTGGATGTGGGGCATGAAGGGAGGAAATTGTGTCTTACATGAAACTAACTCATATGGAGTGGATACCACCCACCAGGCATCCAGCAAGAGAGCCCTGATGAGGGACTTGGAGATACTGCTCAGAGTACCTTCTTGGACTGTTTTGAAAAAATAAATCTGTTAAGTTACTTACTATAAATGCCTGATTTAGCTATAAAGATCTGTTTTCTTACTCTGTGTATGTTGTGATGCCTAGACATTGTCTTCAACCTTTGAGGGAAATGCTGAAAACTTGATGAATGAAGTTAGAGGAAAAGAACCTGTGATTTCTCCTGGGTGAAGCTGAAGGTCTCTTGGAGCAAGGTTCAGATGGCTACAGAGCTTAATGTTTTTCATGCCAAACACAAAAAAGAGCAAATGAATAAGCAAAATAAAGCTCTGTTGATGGATAGGCAGGTACTTTCCTGTGTGGCATGGTTTGCAAAAGTCTAAATCAGGGCAGGACTTGCATTTCCTATCAAAGTTTGAGTTACACATTTGACTTATTTGTGGATATGATGGTCAAATACACAGCTGCCTTGGGTTTCTCTGGTTTGGAAATGGGAGCTTGCTGATGGAGAGAGAAGAAAAGCAACGAGGGACCAGGGTAAGAGCATAAATAACAACTGAGACTGGAAAGTACAACAGAGGTGGATTCCCAGTGTGCATGTGACTCCTACTCCAATCTTTCCCCCTCCCCCCGTATGGCAGGTTACAGGAGTGTCCATCACTCCAGCTGTGGAGGTTGGAGGTCATCTCTCTGTGATGGTTGACTCATTAGCTCCGTTAGTAGATTGTTTGGGACAATTCCTGGCATAACTTGAGGAACAAAGGCTTTTTCCAAGAAACTAGGATTTGTAATCTTCTGAGATGTTGGGCAATGAGCAGACCTTCCAAAGTCTATTTGCAAATGTGTCTATCTTGATAGAAAAGGAATTTTTCCAGGAAGACTTGAGGTTCAAAGATGAAGGGTTGTAGTCCAAGAATTGGAGTGTTTTTAAATAAAACTAGTGGTATCCGAGAGAAATATCATTTGACAACGGTATAAACTGATGCATGAGCTGGAAAAGAAGATATTTTAGTATATGTGATGAGTGTGTTGAAAGTATGAAGGCTCTTTAAGAATAAATGAAGGACAGTAGAAACAGACAAAATGTGTCTACAAACATTTTACAGAATAATAAAGAGAAATGATCATGTCAATGGAAATATTCTCAACCCCACTACTGAATAAGATGCCCACTGAACAAAAAATGACGTGCTATTTTATATTACCAAACTGGAAAAAATAGCTTTAAAGGCTCTTATGTTGGCTTAGAGACAGAGCATTGGGAGCTTTCTCAAGGTGTTGGAAAGGGAGCAAGTTGAAAAGTAGTTTGCCTAGTAAAGCCGAACATTGTGGAAAAGATTGTGCCATCTTTGAAAACAATCTAACAGACAGAAGCGGGGATAAAACAAATCTCTTAATTTTCAGGATTAACCCTTAACTAAAAAAATCATTACTCTATCAATCAGATGTTTTTGACAAATTGTAATTTTATCTTAACCTTATTATGTGAGTATCTATTGTTATATTTTAAGAAGCAGATTCCACAAAGTTTTCCAAAGTTTCTTCTAAGGCTAGGTGTACATTCTAAATGAATGACTACAAATGCATATCAGCAAGTTGTAAAAGAAAACCTAAAGTCCAATAGGAGTAAAATGTATAAATAAGCTGATACACATTTACACAAGCACAAACTCTATAGAAGTGGACATTACAAAACTTAACAGCATTTGCACATCAACGTGGATGAATCACAAAAGCAATATGGGGGTGTTGAAAGCAAGTCAAAGAGGGATGTATTTCATGTAGTGTTCAACAAAGAAAGTAAGCAATATATAGTTTAAGCATACCAACCCCTGTGATAAAAACATAAATAGTACAATGGAATAATTAGCAAGACATACAGGGCCATGACCACTCCTGAGGAATGGGGGTATTGACTGTAAAAAAGCATTAGGGAACCTCTAAAGTATTAGGAATGTTACATTTTAAAAAGTATATTAGTTTAATTTTAATTATTATTTTTTATTATTTTATATCATATACTCATTAACAGATGAAATTATAATTTATCAAAATCACCTGACTGATAAATTGTTTTTTTTTAAATAAGGAATTATCCTGAAAATTACAGGTGTGTTTTCATCTTCCTTTGTATCCATTAGATAATTTACGACGATGGTACAATGTTTAGTGCCTTTTGTGTGCTGTGGCCTTGTGCTTCTGTAGCTCCTCCTGTCAAGAACAGGAATGTGTTTCCTGTCCCTTAGATTTTGGATCAGCTCTAGGACTTGTTTTGAACAACACTTTCCTATGGCTTCTGTCCGTATTCTCCAGGAATCCTAGTGAAGTAGATCCTCGTGATGATAGATCAGGTTAGCAAAGCCTAGCTATTCCCTCAAAACACTTAGCTACCACCCTGCTGCATATGGCTATATGAATTAGCCCAAAGAGTACCAGAGAAAGACCTCGCCAGGCTCTGAAATCACAATAAATCGTAAGCAACTAAAATTGCAGATGTTTGTTAAATAAAAATAGATTATGAACATGGTTCCTTAGTGATTAAAAACTCCCTGTAAGTTGACATAAAGGCAGCCCACTCTGACACATGCCCAATGCCAGACAGACCATAGAGAATCAGCACTGGACAGAGGCATTATGTTCTAGAAAGAGCAATGATAATTACAGTAGCTACATGGAATTAGCATAGGGTACTGGCCCATTTTTCAAGTGTCACATAGGAGGTGTTCCATATGATTCTTCCAAATGGGGGTGACTGCCCATTACATAGACAGTCTAAGTACATGCAGCTTCATATTTTCATTAGAAAAAGCACAAGACTGTGTTGTTTTATACATGTGAACATCATAAGCAATTTGCATAGATCTGGCTGGGATTATCCTCTGGCTCTCCTACGCTCTAACACCTCCCACTTCCCTTTAGGATATGGGCCAGAACTTTTGTGGAGATGGTGACAAGAAAGACATAGCTACTGGATACATACATACTCTGTAACTAAAGCACAAGACTGAACCGGTATGAAAGGGGCACACTGGGCGATGAGGGAAGTTTTCTCAGTTAGGGGAATTGACTAGTACTCAAAACTGGAGCCGGGCAGTGGTGGCACGTGCCTTTAATCCCAGCACTTGGGAGGCAGAGGCAGGTGGATTTCTGGGTTCGAGGCCAGCCCAGTCTACAGAGTGAGTTCCAGGACAGCCAGGGCTACTCAGAGAAATCCTGTCTCCAAAAAACCAAAACAAAAAAGAAAAGAAAAGAAAAGAAAAGAGCCCTAGGGACTCAGCAGGCTGAGTGTAAACAAAGATACAATATTTGTTAATTTTCACATTGCTGTTGCAAAATGTCAGATACATGAGCATAAGGAAGAAAGTGCTTGCTTTGAGAGGGTTTGTGTTTTTTTAAAAACACTTATTTATTTATTTCATGTCTGTGAGTACACTGTCGCTATCTTCAGACACACCAGAAGAGGACATCAGATCCCATTACAGATTGTTGTGAGTCACCATGTGGTTGCTGGGAATTGAACTCAGGACCTCTGGAAGAACAGTCAGTGCTCTTAACCACTGAGCCATCTCTCCCACTTTGAGAGGTTTTAATCCCCCTGTGGGAGAAGGCATGGAAGCTGAAGCAGTGGGGGTACCTGGTGGCAGAAACTTAGAGTTGCTTGTTACATGGAACCAGCCAGGAAGCAGAAAGAGATTGTGCCAGAATCAGGCAACCCTGATTGGAATCCTGAAGCTCTTCCTCTGAGAATCCCACTTCCTCCAGTCAGGCCTGTTTCTGAAGGCTCAACTCTTCAATACAGCTCCAAGCTTTAGAATCAAGTGCTCAAACACATCAACCTGAAGAACATCTTTTACATTTGAACCATAACAAACATATATGATGGGTCTAGGGTGTGATAGCCAGGTGTCTGTGTATCCCTGGCTCAGTAGGGAACTTCCCTGAAGTCAGATATAAGGAAGAGTTTAATAAATAGCTGACTTTAGTGATACGGGCAACACTTAGAGAAAATGGTAAGGAATGAGATAGAATCCTGGAGCAGTGATATCAAGCTCTCTTTATTGCAGTCAGGCCTGAAGGAGCAAGGCAGGGAAACTACTCACCAGAGCTTTAGGAGAAAGATGCGCTTGGTGGCAGGAGCTGTGCAGCTTAATTTGCTCAGACCCTGAAGGTATACACGCTGCCTTGACCAGGTCTGGCTCATACCAGTGGGCAAAGGAACCTTTCTAGAGCAAACCTCTACACATCAGTCCAGAGGAGCACTGAGCTGAGTGGAGATGAACAGAGAGGGATCTGCAGAAGTGAGTGGAAGATGCAAGCACAGAGTACACTTAAAGATGATCCATATGCCATTGTACCTTCCCCTAATGTGTACTCTTATCTGCAAACCACCTTTTGCATGTCAGAGTAGAGAGAGGAAATGCAAGGGCTCAGGAATGGAGCCTATGGACACTTGTTATTGTTGTTGTTGTAAACCATTTACTATTTGTTACTATGAGAAAAGGAATGCATATTCATTTAAAATGCAATCATCTACAAAATGTAGGAAAATACTAAAACAACAACAACAAAGAAAACAACAACAAAGAAAACAACAATGGTCAACCTATCACTAGAGTAATAGCCGACTGAACTTTTGTGTATCTTTTAGTGTTTCTTCTTCTTCTTCTTCTTCTTCTTCTTCTTCTTCTTCTTCTTCTTCTTCTTCTTCTTCTTCTTCTTCTTCTTCTCTTTCTTCTCCTTCTCCTTCTTCTCCTTCTTCTCCTTCTTCTCCTTCTTCTTCTTCTTCTTCTTCTTCTTCTTCTTCTTCTTCTTCTTCTTCTTCTTCTTCTTCTATGTGAATGTAGAGAGGTGCATAAGTATATTTGTGCTATGTATCTGTATATTTGCTTTCTTATTAATTTTATTGTTTAATTACTTAATTGGTGGTATGTGTGTGTTTGTGTCTCTGTGTGTGTGTGTTTGTGTCTGTGTGTTTGTATTGCATGGACATGACCTCACATGCTTAAGCCAAAGGAAGATATCTTTATTACTCTCTACTTTATTCCAGGGTTTGTCAATTAACTGTGAACTCTGTTTTGGCTGAGCTGGCTGAACAGTGAACTCCTGGGATCCACTTGTGTCTGATCCTTGGGGCCAGGGCTACAGTGGTGCACAGCCATGGCAGACTTCTCTCTCTCTCTCTCTCTCTCTCTCTCTCTCTCTCTCTCTCTCTCTCTTATATATTTTCTTTATTTACATTTCAAATGATATCTCCTTTCCCGGTTTCTCCTCCAAAAAAACTCCTGTTCCCTCCCCTCTTCCCCTGCTCACCAACCCACCCTCTCCCACTTCCTGGTCCTGGTAATCCCCTACAGTGGGGCATAGAACCTTCACAGGACCAAGGTCCTCTCCTCCCATTGATGACCGACATGGCAGACTTCTCATTGGACGCTGCAGCTCTGAACTCAGGTCCTCGTCCTCATCCCCATTGCTCTTACCTGCCGAGCTATCTCTCCAGCATTTCAGCATAGCTTTTTTTTTTTTTTTAAATAGAATATCTTACTGTTCACCTTACATTTGTGAGCATATGTCAAAGGCGTTGTGTGTGTCCTGTTTTATCTTCAGAGCCTTCAGAAGACGAAGTAACAAACTGTGGCTGCCACTTTAACAGTAGATGTTAATATGCCAGGATGCATTTAACAAGTTGGTGAATGTTGCTGTGACCAGATACCTGACCAAAACCAGTGTAAGGGAAAGGGAGGTTATTTTAGCCTCTGGTCTGGGAAGACAAAGTCCATCCTGGAAGAGAAGGTTTGGCAATGAGAGTGGCTTCACGGTGCAAAGCAGGCAATGAACGCTGATGATCAGTGAGGCTTCTCTTTTCCAGGTTATTCATCAGGGATCTGAGCACATGTGATGGTGACACAGACAGTCTGGAAAGTTCTCTAGTCTCTCTGGAAATTCTCTCAAGATACATCCAGATGTCTCCATGGCAAGTTAAAAACACAATGAAGTCGACAATAAAGGTTAACCATCGCATGCAGAGTGGCCCAAAGGGCACATACAAAACATTTCTAGAAGTAGAGAAATCACTTCTGAGAATCTCTTCCCAACCTAATTATTAAATAATTCATTTTTGCAATAGTCATTTCTAACTTTGTGTTTTCAAAATTAAGGTATATCAAAAGGACAGTTTACACTTGTCTTTTTTTCATTTGCCATCATGTTCCATTCCCTTCATAAATATTGTGTGAAAAATATTGCTACTCTACTCCAAATATCCTGGGAGAAATAATCTCCTTATCACATATGCATACACAACTGTGATGAAAATCTTGATCATGAAATTCCGTGTATGTATTTGTGTAATTTCCCTATGCTTCATTCTTGGGAGATTAGTTAACTAGTAGGAAAGGATTGGCAACATTAAAGGTCTAGATAAATATTATCAAACCACTCTCCAGGACAGTTGAAAAATGCACAATGTTTTATATTATAAATCAAGAAAACATTCGACTATCGTTAGTATGGGAAGACACTCTGAAGGCTACCAAAGGAGAAACATATACACTAATTCTGCCACAAAATCTTTGATCTACAATCTGCTTTGCCTAAAAAAAAATGCTAGGACAGCGGTGGCATAAAGCTTATGGGAGTAACCAACCAATGTCTGGTTTGACTCAAAGCCCATTCCTCATAATAGAATCTATACTTGATATTCCTTGAGTAACCAAGAACCAGAGACTAGATATCCCAAGGCCTAGGATAAAACCATATACTACTGCTCTAAACACTCATAGGCACACACACAGGCTCACACACACACACACACACACACACACACACACACACACACACACGTACAAAAGAAAGAAAGAAAGAAAGTATCAGTGAAAAGAAAAGCAACAATAAAATGAGTCCTCATGACATTCTACTATAATAACAGATGGGTGCTTTACTCAGCCAGCGTCAGAGAAGCTTTGTCCTGTAGCAGATAGGAACAAACATAAAGGCCCATAGCCAGGCATTACACACACACACACACACACACACACACACACACACACAGAGAGAGAGAGAGAGAGAGAGAGAGAGAGCTTGTTTCTTTCAACAACTCTAAATGGGAGGTCTCCATCAAATCCCTCCCCTCAGAACTCAGGGAACCCCACAGAAGAGGAGGTATCAGGAGCTGGGGGAGACAGTGGGATGGGAGACACTGGGAGAACAAGGTCCTCTAAATCAACTGAGCAAAGAAGATCATATGACCTCACAGGACTGAAGCAGCAAGCCCAGGGCTAACGCGGGTCTGCCCCGGGTTCTCTGTGT
>JADRCD010184882.1:16592-29207 GCA_019843815.1 Montemys delectorum
GTGCAGTTTCTAATTGTGCTATGAATACTTAACCTTACACCCTCGGACAAGTGAACTCTCAATTCTCATCAAAGCAAGTAGATGGAGGCTATTATTGAATCCACGACTAGTTAAAATGCAAAGAATACGTACTGCGGGGCATTCGGCTCCACCTGACACATTTACAATGCCGCTCCTACACCTAAGGCTCAGGGAACGCTACAGAAGAGGGGGCCCGACAGATTTTAACGGCCAGAGGACTGGGATATCTGTTCCGAGGTAGAGTCTTCTAGGCATGGCAGGAACTCAACACCCATGTTATTTCAAGAATATGCTTGGCCAAATAAGACCTGCATAATGACTATGCTGGCTACTATTATGTCCAGTTGACAAAAACCAGAGGGATTTTAGACGGAACATCAATTGAGAAAAGAAATGCTCCCACCAGACTGGTCTGTGGGCAAGCTTGTGGTGCATTTTCTTGATTAGTGATTGAAGTGGAAGGGTCCAGTTCTCTGTGGGAGGTGACACTCCAAGAGGTGGCCCTGGATGGCATAAGAAGCCACGGGCAACAAGTCAGTAAGAAGCACTTCCCCATGGCCTCTACATCAGTTCCTTCATCCAGTGTGTGTGTGTGTGTGTGTGTGTGTGTGTACATATGGATCTATAACAATAGCAATTATATGAGAAGAGATCATGAACTCAAGAGGGAGTGGCAAGAAATGTGGGAGGGGAGTTTGAAGAGGGAGCGATGGAATTCATGGAAACTCTATTCATTTATGAAATTCTCAAAAATATAAACAAACAAACAAATGTCTAGCTGATATCTTTTCCACGTTTACTGGGGGTAAAAAAATGTTCATTTATTTTGGGGGGTCAGTGTGATTCTGACTCTAAACATTGATAATGAAACCTTTTAAAGGGGGTTCAGTCAGGCTGAGTGTTTCCCTATTTAGATCAATTTATGCTTTAAAAACTATTAATGGAACCCAAGTTGCTTTTTCTCCCTCTCAACACTCAGCAAAACCTGCTTGGCTCCTCATCGCAGCCTCCCAACTGCTTGCTGTAGGTGGGAGGCTCTTTATTTCTTATTACATTTTATTTATGAAATGTGCTTGCATGGATGTGTGTGTGTGTGTGTGTGTGTGTGTGTGTAGGTTGGAGAACAGTCTGTGGAAGCTAGTTTTCTACTTTCACCATATGGGTTCCAGGAGTTGAACTCAGATGTCAGGCTTAGCAGTAATTGCCTTTACCTGTGGAACCATCTCATAAACCCCTAAGAAGGGATTTTGTGGCCCTGAAGCCACAATGAAGAGAATCACCAGTAATAATAACCAGCTGCATTTTGCTGCAAACCCAGTATTATTCTACGAATATTCATACATATGCAAAAATGTGTATGTGTGCTCATGTTCTCTATAGGCTATTTCAAAAATAACTGAACAATTTACTTTGCAACTTCTGTTGGTGAACATATGTCTCACAAGTGGAGAGGCTGCAGTGAGCAGGCAAGCAGGTTCTGCTGAGTGTGGAGAAGGAGAGAGAAGATGGTAGGAGACTGGCCTCCAGGTTCCCACATTTACTCTTGGCTTCCTCTACCAGGGATGGAAATACTGAAGAGGCAGGCTACTTCCTCTTAGAGTGTTTAGCACTGTATCAACACTTAACTAGGATACTTTTGGCCTTTCTTTTTAAGTCGTAGCTAAAGTGAGAAGATGATGACTTATTAGAGAGGGAACAATATTCTTCTGGGGTTGAGGCTCATGACCCGAGCAGATTACTCACCATGGCCAATGTCAAATGGAGGAAAAGGTTCTCAGAATGCTGCATCAGCGGTTTTCAAACTTCAGCCCACCCACAGATTTCAAACTAAAGATAGGTCTTATATTTTTAAATAGTTGAAAAAGATAAAAAGAAGAAGGATATTTTGAGTGTGTGTGTGTGTGTGTGTGTGTGTGTGACAGTTTTATAACATTCAAATTTCAGTGCCCATAAATAAAATAGTTGGGCAGTTGCATAACTATGATATAGACTGGATGTCCCATCAGCCTAAAATATTCACAGTCTAGTCCTTCATAGAGAAAGTTCAGTTCTTTCTGAGAGACAAAAGAAGCTTCTATTTTTTGAACATGCACTGTGTACCTGTGTCCTGTGACACAGTGGCCATATCATTTCTCTGTATGAATGAGAACTGAGGTCCTAAAACATTAAGTTTTCTATGCCTGGTGAAATGGTGGGACTGAGTTTCAAGTCAAGTGTCTGACTAGAGAACCTGAAAACTCCTTTGTGTGAAGGGGGGTCCGTGCCATTCTTTCAGGCTTCCCTGTCTTCTCTGAGTCACAACTCATGCCACATCTGCTCCTGATGAGAAGCAGAAGAGTGGATAGAAAATACTGGGTATGGTGCCTCATTGATGAGGGATTTAATAAACACTAGCTAATAATGTTGTGAAAATATAGTGGCTATTAATGATGTGGCTCTATCTAGATCCATATTTAGATACATTGTCTGTGATTAAATTAATATCAATACAGATACCTGACTGTATCTGTAAGTCTTAGAATAAACAATTTGCATCATTTTCCATTTTTAAAGTGCAGAATGCTAATACATTCTCTCTCCTTTTAGAGTAGCTGTGCTTCTTGATTTCACTGTGGCTCTAATTTCTTCCAACTCTTTGCTTCTTCCCTCCACCTCACTTCCTGGACCCACCTGCATTTGTGATACCTCTGTACAACTCAAAGGGCTTTCTGTCCCAGGAACAATGGAAGCATTCTTACCATCAGGTGTGACATGGCATGCTCCTGTGTGAGGAGCAATTTAATGGCACCATTAAGTTTTGACATTTAGGTGTCATTTAGGAGCCATCTAGCCTTGCAAACTGTTTTCTGTAGTCAGAGACTCTCAAAGGTGGAAGACACATTAGAAACCATTTACGACAATCTCATGACTATTGTTAGAAGCTCATCTGGTCCGCTCCTGACTGGTACTCAGGATCCCTCTGATATGTCTAGCCAGAGTGACTCACTTCTCTCTTCTTCTCTCCAGAGGCAACATCCTTCCTGTGAGAAAGCCATCAGAAAGATCTGGTTCACTATTCTGAATTGAGCTCACTACTATGTTACATCCTTTAGAAAGTCAATTATCACAGTAAATAATGAGTTTCATTATGATATGTTCATGAATGTTTTGTCCATATTTGTCCCCTGTTGGCTCCATTCCCCTCTTGCTGCCTGCTTTCAGCTACCAGAAAGTTCCCTTCTGTTTTCCTGTTATAAACACATGTAAATATATTTAAATTTATCACATTTATATGTATGTAAGTATATATATTTAGATCTAGGTTCCACGTGAGAGACAGCCTGTGATATTTTGTCTTCTTTTCCCATCCTAGGATCCTTTTTCCTTTTATGCCTTGTGATATTTGTCTTCCTTGGTCTGGCCTCTTTCACTCATTACAATAATTTCTAATTGAATCCATTTTTCTATGTATGTCATGATTACACTTTTCTTTAAGGCTTAATAAAATCCCATTTACGCATACACCAGTCTTTCTCTATCCATGCGTCTGCTGACGGGCCTCCAGGCTGGTTCCATATCTTGGCCACTGCCACAATAAACATGGGTGTGCAGCTATCTCTGTGGTGCGCTGGCTTAGATTACCATAGCTAGATACTCGGGTAGTTCTGCTTTAATACTCAGAGGGATTTCCACACTGGTTTCCAGTATAGTTGCATACATTTACTTCCTCCCAGAAAGGTAGTTGTAAGGGCTTGGAGCTGATACTTGACAATAACTTTGGAATGTGTTAACCCCAAACTTGACATTAGCAAGTAAATTGACCTCTAGAGCCACCTGTCCCAAGGTTCACTGCCACACACAGAACTCTCAGTCTCCAGTGGACAATTTGACATCCACAGTCTCATCTATCCAGCAAGGTGCTTGCTGCTCAGTGGTCTGTGAGAGCACAGAGACAGATCACCTGCACACATTCAGCACTGTATTACTCCCCACATTCCCAACACACTTGAGAAATACCCCCAGGTAGAGCATCAGATACTCAGGGTGAACACACGGAGAGGGGTGTGCATGTTACTTAATGAGAAACAGTGAAAATTGAAAGACATCAAAATGTAAATAAAAAATGGAATTCTGGGCCTTCAAGATGGCTTAGCTTGTAAAATTGTTACTCAGTCCAGTAACTTCAGTCTGAGTCTCTATGACCTACCTGGAGAAAGGGAGAAATCCAACTGGCCCCCCCGCCCATGCCCGTGCCATGGTATGTGCATGCCTCTCAACACAAAATAAAATAACCAAATGATGAAAATTAAAGAAGAAACTCAGTGGAGATAGTTAAATAGACAGAAAAGTAGAAAACTATAACACTTTCACTGCTAATGAGCTGAAAAGTGTTATGAATTTTTTTTAACAATAGGATATATATATATGTGTGTAGCAGAGGATTGCCTTGTATGGCCTCAGTGGGAGAGGATTCACTTAATCCTGTGAAAGCTTGATGCCCCAGGGAAGAGAGATGCTGGTGGGTAGGCTGGTGGGGTGAAGAACTCGGGAGGGGGGACGAGGAAGGGGACAACTTTTGGCATGTAAATAAATAAAATAATAAAAATTTAAAAAGTGTAAAGGAAGGAAGAAGAGGAAGAGGAGGAAGAGGAGGAAGAGGAGGAGGAAATATGTCTAGAAGTAAATTTGAACAGCAATTCCTAACAATACAATTGGGAATTTAAAATATCTCATAAATAGTCAGATACTAATTCAATTACTCACTTCAGGTTTTAAATGTAGCATAGGTAGCATTAACTGATACTTAGTTACAGGGTGATTTTCTGCTGAAATTATTAGCCCCTCTCATGGGGTCCTTTCTAGTTTCCTGGCATTTCTGCCGCACCGCTCCCTTGTAGCTATGGCTATATATAAAATAGGAGCTAAGATCAGAATATGAGAAAGAACATGAGGTACTTGTCTTGTGAAGGCAAGGTTACCTTCTCTGGTTTATAATTTTCTGATTCCATTCATTTTTTTATGGATAAATAAAAGTTCTCTGGGTAGAAGCACCATGTTTTCATTATTCACTCATTCAATGATGGACATCTAGCTTGATTCCATTTCCTTTCTATGGGGAATAATGCGGCAGTAAACGTCGATGAACAAGTGTCTCCACAGTAGGACATAGAGTCCCTCGGGTATATTTCCAAGAGTGGCATAGCTGGGTCATGTGAACGTGCTGTTTTTAGCTTTTTGAGAAATCTCCACACTGATATCCAGTTTACAGTTCCCACCAACAGTGAACAAGTGTTCCTGTCCCTCCACACCCTCTCCAGTATTTGTTGTGGATTGTTTCCTTGATGTTAGCTATTCTGACTGAGGTGGAATGTCATAGTAGCTTGAATTGCATTTGTCTGATGACTTATGGATGTTCAACACTTTAAAAATATTTATTGGCCATTTGCCTTTCTTCCCTTAAGAACTGTCTGTGTTTTTAGCTCCTTGGCCCCTTTTTAATTAGATGGTTTGTTTTCTCTGTTGAGTTCTTTGTATATTCTAGATACTAAACCTATGCCAGATATGTAACTAGCAAAGATTTCTCTCTATTCTGTAGGCTTTCTCTTCACTTGGTTAACTATTTCCTTCTCTGTAAGAAGCCTTTTGATGTTCTGAGGTCTCATATGTCAGTCACTGGCCTTGTTTCTGGAGTAACTGGAGTCTTGTTCAAATAATCCTTATTATGGGGGCTGGAGAGATGACTCAGTGGTTAAGAGCACTGACTGTTCTTCCAGAGGTCCAGAGTTCAATTCTCAGCATCCACATGGTGGCTCACAACCATCTGTAATGGGATCTGATACCCACTTCTGGTGTGTCTCAAGACAGTTACAGAGTACTCATACACATTAAATAAATAAATAAATAAATAAATAAATAAACTTTGAGAAACATCCTCATTATGCCTAAACCCTGATGTTTCCCTTCCCCTCCCCTGGCGTCATCTCAGTCTCCTTACTGGATACCACTCACGTCTCTAACTTTCTCTTCTATGTTGCTGGCTCTCCTTCTGCGTTCTCCATTGTCTTCTTTATTCATCCGTTTTGATCCTTCATTGAAGGCATTGATAGCATTTAGAAGTAGACTCTAGAATTAGTATTTGGACAGCATTTCAACTGTTTTGGTGTCACTGGATTTCGTAGTTGTAAACTTACAATCTCTCGGCTTTTCATGTTTCTTTTGTTTTGGTGTTGTGATGTGCACATCTGACTATATCTTCCATTTTTATTTGAGCATGTTCTTTTTTTTAAATTTTATTTATTTGTTTTTTTTTACTTATTCACTTTACAGCCTGCTTACCGTCCCTTTCCCAAACATCCTCTCCCACATTCCTTCCCCCATTCCCCCTCCCCTTCTCCTCTGAGTGGGTGGGGGTCCTCTGGGTATCCCCCTACCTTGGCACTTCAAGTCTCTTCGAGGCTGGGCGCTTCTTGAGGATATTTTTGTGAGCACCCTGCTCTTGAGAGCTCAATCACTAGTACTTCTCAGAGCACACTATGATGAAGCAATAATACAAAACCAAACAGGATCTATAAACGGGCTTAAAATGGGTTACAACCTACAACTCCATCATTAATGGCCATAGGAGAGAAAGTGCTAAAAATCATGTGGAGTGCGCAGTGAAGAATCCTATAGAGAAAATGTAGAATTAGTACATGAATGAAATAAAGGAAGCTAGGGAGGAGAGGGGGAAATAGAGGAGATTAAAGAAACATAGTTCAATGAAAGGAAAAGGAAGATGTAGAAGAGTAGAGAACAAGCCGGGCAGTGGTGGCTGGCTTTAATTCCAGCACTCAGGAGGCAGAAGCAGGAGGATCTCTGAGTTCCAGAACAACCAGGGTTACACAGGGAAACAAACAAACAAACAAACAAACAAAAAGTATGGATGAGAAGACCACAATGTTTTGCAGTGGAAGAGGAAATAGCAAATGGATTTTAAGGAACAATTTATTTTTTAATTATGGGGGAGAAAATGTGCACATGAGTTCAGGTTTTCATGCATAAATAGAGACATGGATGCTGGGAACTGAACTTGGGTCCTCTGCATTCTTAACTGCTAAGCTATTTATCCATCTCCAAGACTTTTTTTTAAAGAGAGAAAAGAGGTTGTCCAATAATGGAAAGTAGATTCATGAACAAAATTATATAAGCCTAAATAAAAATAGGATAAAATATTTCTGAAAAGAACCAGGCATGGTGGTGCATGCCTACAACCCCAGTGATCAGTATGCAGAAGCAAGGGAATTAGGAGTTCAAGGCCAGCCTTGACAGCTCAGAAATTTCAAGACCAGTCTGCTCTACATTAAACCCTGCATCCTCTCCCTCCTCCAAAAAAATTATGATATACTTAAGAATCATAATACTACTATAAGTATAAAGGGAAAAAAGAGAAGGAAAGAAGAAAATTTGATGCCCCCACCAAGTCAAGTAATCCAAATTTCAAACTTCTAGATCAGCTTTTTTCTAGGTCTCCAGATTGGAGCCTGCCAAACCAAGCAGACAGAGAAGGGGAGCAGTGGAGGTGTGGAAGGGCAGTTGAGCTTGTAGACTCTTGCCTCTCCTATGAGTTAGGTTGCTGGGCTTGTATTGGATAACTGCCCGATGTCCTTCAGAACTGCCTTCATTTAGTAGTCTTCCTTCTTTGCATACCAGGGGCCATCCAGAGTTTCTTACCCTTCCCCAGCTCCCTAATGTGTTCACGGTGGGTTTCTTATGTTCTAGTTAGGGAAGCATCTCTCAAGTATTCGGGTAGTATGGAAAGTAAACAGTACTGAATCTGTACCAGGAGATCTGACTGTGTGCTTCCACAGTCCAATGAGCAGCAGGCTCATTGTTGAAAGGATGGGACTGTGGATATTAAGTTGTCCCTTGGAGCCTGAGAGTTCTGTGTACAGCAATGAACCTCACGGAGAAGTGGCCCTGGAGGTCTGTCCCCCTGCTAATGTCAGGCTTGGGGAGCTAACAGACTCCTGAGTTATTATCAAGTGTTAGGATCCATTCTAAGTCTTCAGAACTGCATTGCCTGAGCCAAGTTTTCATCTGACTGAACTTTTTGACTTGTTGGTCCTCTTCCCCTTCTTTTGTTGTTACTGATTTCTGTGGCAGTCTGAGGTGATTTGAGTGAGAATGGCTCCAGTAGGCTCATGTTTCAAATATTGGATCCCCAGTTGGTGGAACTGTTTGTGAAGGATTAGGAGGTATAGCGTTGTTGAAGGACATGTATCATGGGGATGAGCTCTGAGGTTTCAAAAACCTCCCACCATCCACAGTACTTTCTCTGTCTCATGAGTTGGAACAAGTTGTGAACTCTCAGCTGTTCCTGCCACCATGTCTTTGCTCCTCCATCATGGATTCTCACACTCTGAGACCATAAGCTCAGTTAAGCATGGTGTTGTTTTTTGCTTTTGTTTTTGTTGTTGTTGTTGTTGTTGTTTTAAGTTGGCTTGGTCATGGTGTTTTCTCACAGCAATAGAAAAGTTACTAAGTCAGTGTTTCCCTGCATCAGGGGTGGCGACGCTTACTCTTGATCCCCTGACTACTTCTCAGATGCTCAGGGTAGCTCAATTAAAAAATGGGTTACCTGTCGAAATGGCATGCACTCACAGTCCTCTGAGAAACATGGGGTGGCAATGGACTTCCTTTCCACTGTTGGCCCATTACCCTAGGAGTCAGTGCTCCACTGACACCTCCAATGGGGTTTGTGACTCACAAGGTCTGTGGTCTTCTCCCAAGGGTAGGACTGTCAATCTTGTTACTAAAGGGCCTGGTTTATCTTTTGATAAGATCCCCTACAACCTCCCACAGAGCAACTATTCAGTTGGTGCCCCATGTTACTTATTACTTTTCTCTAAGTTCCTTTCTGTCTCTCTGAGCTTTGCCCTTCGTCATTTCTACTGCCCCTCCTCTCTTCACGTCTTTGGAATAGTGTGTATATAGTCTGACTCTTCATATTCACCCTTCATACAGAAGCAGTCTCCAACCTTCTACTCTGTGATTTCAGGAGCCAAACAAAAGAAATCTATTACTACCACTTTCATGGGAAAACTGTTCACACATTTGTGGGTTGTCATTATGTCTCCCTACAACCTCCCTTACATCACTTCATGTGGATACTGCTGCCCAATTCTCATTGTAGCCCACTGGTTGTCCTTGGATGACATTAATTGCATTATCATGAGATCTTAAAATATGTCTGAGCTACTGATATATAGAAGGCATCTGGCACAATCGCAAAGCACTAAATACCATGGGTTGAACTCATGCTTGATGGCATTGCAGGTTGGAATAAAAAGCGAGTTAAAAGATAGAGAAAGACTTAGGGTACGGTGTATCTCCTAATAGTTCTGAAAGAGAGACACATTTATAAAGGAAATGAAAAATCCAGTCAGACTACCAAATTATTATGAGTTATCCACCACGAAAAGAATAAAAACTAGATGATTCATAAAACTTGAGTTGGGGAGAATGACTAACGCTTCCTACTGTCCTCCCATTCACATCCCACAAGCACTCTGACTTCGTAGTCATCACAACAAAAACAAATCAGTTTCCAATCATTCAAAGATGTACAGAGCTCTCCATTAAAGGTGGGACCATTTTGTAATTTAATTCCATAAACACCACTTCCACATTATATATGAGGAGGTAATTGTCTACAATGTGTAGGATAAAACAATAATTGACTTACTGTTTATATTCTTACCAACTTAAAAGGTTTAAGATTATATAAACATATTTTATGAAAGTAAAACTGAAGGCATTAATATTATTGTATTGAAAAGTTTGTACATGTTGAGTATTTTATATATATACATATACACATACATATACATATATATGTTAACTAGAACTTTTTTGAGTGGTGTACCTTTAGCCACAGTTAAAATACATAATTGAGAACTTGACCCAGATTTATGACTTAAGTAAAACTCTTATTAAATGTAGGTTCAGTATTAGAATGCTGAAGATAATTTGAATCACTTATAAACATTATTTTTATAATGATTACCTAAGAGATTAGGAAGTTTTATCTTTTACTAACTAATAAATAAAACATTTGCAAAAATAGAACATTGTTAAATTTGTAAGCATAGTTTAAGTTTATAAATAGAGTGAAGTATTATTTCAAAACCTGGGGTGGGCAGAGAGATGGAAGGAGGAGCGGGGTGAGAGGGAGAGTTAACCAAAACTAAGGATACATCAAGAAAGATCACATAGACCGGGCGGTAGTGGCACACACCTTTAATCCCAGCACTTGGGAGGCAGAGGCAGGCAGATTTCTGAGTTCGAGGCCAGCTTGGTCTACAGAGTGAGTACCAGGACAGCCAGGGCTACACAGAAAAACCCTGTCTCGAAAAACCAAAAAAAAAAAAAAAACCCAAAAACAACAACAACAACAAAAAATCAAGAAAGACCACATAGACATAAAGCTTTTATAAACATATATAAAGTAGAAGAGTTTTAATGGATGATTAGCAATTCTGCAAAAACTGGTAATGCTGCTCCCATGGGCCATATGTGAGATATACCCTTCTGAGTTGTTGGTCAGTAAGGCCTGAGAGGTTCCCCAAACAATACAGCTATTGGAGTTATTGCTGTCTCTCTTGGTTACTGTCTTAGTTAGGGTTTCATTGCCATGACCAAAGCAACTCTTATAAAGAAAATCATTTCACTGGGGCTGGCTTACATATTCAGAGGTTCAGTCCATTATCATCATGGCAGGAAGTATGGCAGCGTCCAGGCAGGCATGCTATTGGAGAAGGAGCTGAGAGTTCTACATCTTGATCCAAAAGCAGCCAGAAGATTGACTCTTCCATACTGGGTGGAGCCTGAAGGCGACCTCCAAAGTGACATACTTCCTCCAACAAGGCTATACCTACTCCAATAATGCCACACCTCCTAAGAGTGTCACTTTTCATGGGCCAAGCATTTGAAACCACCAAAGTTACTCACTGGATCTAGACAGTGAGACTATATTGCTGAAGGTAATCTACATGTTGGTTACAGGATATAGAGAAATCAAGCTAGAGCACTGGACTGGAAAGTTAGTCTCTGCTGGCTAGTATTCATAGTACTAGAAGCTACTGCTGGAGAGAAAAGCCATTAGCAGTCATCCTCACCTGTGGACACTGGATGCTTCAATGCCAACCATCCAGGCAAGAAATGCCCATTGGCTCAATGGTGGCATGACTGTTATGGAGGCAACCAATTGCTTCCTGATAGGAATCATGCCCTATAGGAAGGAATTCATGACTGATAATGTAAACCCATGCAAAAGTTCATACTTGAGGATGCCACAGGCTCTCCTAGGAGAATGTACTATAATTGGTTTGCTAAGTGAGTACGTTATCAAAAATACTTTCGAATTTTTGTTTGTTTTATGTTTATATCCATAGACTATTGCTGTTCTCAGCCTTGGTTAGAGAAGATGAGTTTGGTAGTGGGTAGTGATTAAGGCAGAGACTCATGACTGGTCAAATGCTAAGAATAAGATACTGGTTGAGTGCTCAGGTCTAAATAGGATGTCTATGGCACCCGGCACCCCCATCCAAGATCCAGGGAACATCACAGAGAAGGGATGGAAACCATGCAAGAGTCAGAAAATGAGGAGGAATAGTACAAAATGCCCTTTTATGGATATGACGTAGCTGTTGTCATCATGGACTCATAGCAGCTATGGTTATTGCACAAGATGGAGCCCATCAGTACTCCATAGTGCATAAAGGATGGGTCATGAGGCCCTGCTTCTTCTGGATGAGCTGTTGACAGTTGATGAGTTGCCAGAGGAGTGGGATACTTTTCCTCAGTGGTGCAGCCACTGGTGTGTTAAACTCCAGTAAACAGTCCATGTTCATGTAAGCAATTTTAATTAAAATCTGTGGGACATACACACACACACACACACACACACACACACACACACACACACACATGAGAGAGAGAGAGAGGGAGAGACAGAGAGACAGAGACAGAGAGAGAAAGAGATGGGAGTGGGAACAAAAAGAGCCCTGGAGCTGAATCGAACAAAAATACATTATATGCACATATGAAATTGCCAAAAGCTTCTTACATTGTATACATAACAGAGCCTGACAAATACAGAGGCAGATACTTGTAGCCAACCATTGGACTTAGCACAGGGTCCCCAATGGAGGAGTTAGCGAAAGGACTGAAGGAGTTGAAGGGGTTTGAAACTCCATAGGAAGAACAACAATAGCAACCAACCAGACTCCCCAGAGCTTCCAGGGACTAAACCACCAACCAAAGAGTACACATGGAGGGACCCATGGGTCCAGCTGCTTATGTAGCAGAGGGTGGCATTGTCTGGCATCAATAGGAGGAGAAGCCCTTGGTCCTGGAAAGGCTCAATTCCCCAGTGTAAGAAAATGCCATGGTGGTGAGGTGGGAGTGGGTGGGTGGGTGGGAGGGGGAGCATCCTCATAGAAGCAGGGGGAGGGAGATGGGAGACGGGGTTCTGGAGGGGAAACACTTGAAATGTAAATACATAAAATATCCAGTAAAAAAAAAAAGAAATTCTAAAAAAAATTTAAGTGATTGCTGAATGTACTAGAATTGAAT
>JADRCD010184885.1:6085-23248 GCA_019843815.1 Montemys delectorum
ACACACACACACACACACACACACACACACACACACACACACACAGAGTACCATCACTGTTACCAGCACCACCACCAAAATATCAGGAATTAACCATCATTGGTCATTAATATGTCTCAGTATCAATGGACTCAATTTTCTAATAAAAACACACAGGCTAAATGAATGGATGCAAAAACAGGATCCATCATTCTGTTGCATACAAGAAACACACCTCAACATGAAAAGCAGGCATTTCTTCAGAGTAAAAGATTAGAAAAAGATATTCCAAGCAAATGGGGCAAAGATGCAAGCAGGTATAGCCATTCTAATATCTAGCAAAATAGGTTTTCAATCAAGATTAATCAAAAGAGCTGAAGAAGGACACTTCATACTCATCAAAGGAAAAATCCATCAAGATAATGCCTCAATTCTAAACATCTTTGCCTTAAATGCAAGGGCACCCACATTTGTAAAATAAACATTACTAAATCTTTAATCATACATTGAACACTACACATTAATAGTGAAAAACTTCTACACCTCACTCTTACCAATGGACAGGTCATTCAGACAAAAATCAAACAGAGAAATCATGGAACTAACAGGAGTTATGACTTAAATGGACTTAATCGATATTTGAAGAACATTTCATCCAAACACAAAAGAATATACCTTCTTCTCAGTGCTGCATGGAACGTTCTCCAAAATTGACAATGTAAGTCAGCCACAAACCAAATCTCAACAGATATAAGAAAATTGGAATAACCTCCTATATCTTATCAGACCACGAGAGATTAAAGCTGGAATTCAATAACAAAGAACAGAAAGTGTACAAATTCATGGAAACTGAACAACTCTCTACTGACTGACCACTGGGTCAAACCAGAAATAAAGAAATTGAAAACTCCCTAGAATTCAAGAAAATAAGGGTACAACATACTCAAACTTATGGGACACAGTGAAAGCAATGCTAAGAAGAAAGTTCATAGCACTAAGTGCCTTAATAAAAAAAAATAAGATATATCTCATACATTTAACCAAACACCTGAAATCTCTAGAACAAAAAGAGCAAATGCACCCAAGAGGAGTAAATGGCAGGAAATAATCAAACTCAGGGCTGAAAATGACAAAATAAAAATAAAAGAGAACAACACATAAAAATAAATCAGTGAAACAAAGAGTTGATTCTTTGAGAAAATCAACAAGATAGACAAACCCCTAGCCATACTAACTAAAAGGCAGAAAGAAAGTATCCAAATTAAGAAAATCAGAAATGAAGAGGGGATATAACAACAGACATTGAGGAAATCCAAAGACTCATTAGGTCTTACTTCAAAAGCTTGTACTTCACAAAATTGGAAAATATAAAAGAAATGGACAATTGCTCAATTGATACCATTTACCAAAGTTAAATAAGATCAGTTAAACAATCTGAATAGATCTATAACCCCCAAAGAAATAGAAACAGTCATTAAAAGTTTCACAACCCCCCAAAAAAATCCTAGGGCCAGATAGTTTTAGTAGAGAATTCTACAAGATTTTCAAAGAAAAGCTAATACTAATACTCTTCAAACTCTTCCACAAACCAGAAACAAATAGAACACTGACTAATTCATATTATGAGGCTACAGTCACCCTAATACCCAAATCATACAAAGATTCAACAAAGAAAGTGAATTACAGACTAATTTCTCTCATGAACATTTGATGCAAAAATACTCAATAAAATACTCACAAACTGAATCCAAGAACACATCAAAAAGATCATCCATTATGATCAAGTAGGCTTTATCCCAGAGATGCAGGAATGGTTTAACATACAAAAATCCACCAATGTAATCTACCATATAAACAAACTGAGAGAAAAAACTCACATGATCATCTCATTAGATGATGAAAAGCCTTTGATAAAATCCAACACCTCTTCATGATAAAAGTCTTGGAGAGATTGGGGATACAAGGCACATACCTAAATATAATGAAGGCAATATTCAGCAAACCAATAGCTAACATCAAATTAAATGGAATGAAACGCAAAGCAATTCCACTAAATTGAGAAGAAAGACAAGGCTGTCTATTCTCTCCATAGCTATTCAATATTGTACATGAAGTTCTACCTAGAGTAATAAGACAACTAAAGGAGATCAAGGAGATACAAATTGGAAAGGAAGAAGTCAAAGTTTTGCTATTTGCAGGTGATATGATAGTATACATAAGTGACCCCAAAAAATTCTACCAGGGAACATCTTCAGCTGTTAATCACTTTTAGTGAAGGGCTGAATACAAGATTAACTCAAGAAAAAAATATCAGTAGCCTTCTTAATACAAACAAATGGGCTGAGAAAGAAACTAGGGAAACAACACCCTTCACAATAGCCACAAATATAAAATATCTTGGCATAAGTCTCACCAAGCAAATTAAAGACCTGTATGACAAGAACTTCAAGTCTTGGAAGAAAAAATTTGAGAAGATATCAGGAGATCTCCCATTCTCATAAATCAACAGAATTTACATAATAAAAATACTCTTATTGGTTCAAGCTCTGCCCAGTGTGGAAGCGACCCTCCTCCTGGATGCCTGGGAAAGTCTCTTCCTGGCTGCCTTCAGATCAAGATGTAGAACTCTCAGCTCTTCCTGCACCATGTCTGCCTGGATGCTGCCACAAATCCCACTGTGATTCAGGTTCAGGATCCCACTGAACCTCTGAAACTGTAAGCCAGCCCCAATGAAATGCTTACCTTTATATGACTTGCCCATGATATGTCTTCACAGCAATAAAACCTTAGCAAAGACAGAAGCTGGTACCAGGGACATTTCTGTGATAGGCCTGACCATATTTTTGTTTGGGACTTTGGATTTAGAAAGCAGTGGAATGTTTTGGATTTACAAAGCAGTGGAATGCTTAAGTTTTGTTTAATGGCCCTTCCTAGTAGAAATATGGAAGACATTGAGACTGATTTGAACTGTGGGGGCTTGGCTCTAGAGGTTTCAGAGGAGAATTTTAGTATGTGCCCTAGAGATTGTTTTTATGGTATATTGGTCAAGAATGTGGCTACTGTTGGCCCTTGTCTGAAGAGTCTGCCTGAGACTAAGGTGAAAAAATTCAGATTAATTGCACTGACAAAGGAAGTCTCAAAAAAGCCCAGCATTGACTTTGTCCTCTGGTTTATTCTCATGAGGAGCATTTTGATCAACCACAGCAAGCTTAGAAACAAAAAATACAAAATGTATGGTTCAAAGGGTCACCAGGAATTAGAATAGAACTAGATCCTGTGTTCAAGGATATTAAATGGAATGAAGAGTGTAGTGACCTCAGGGCAGGATCCCAGACAGCTAAGCTTACTGTTTATGCATTTGCAGTTGAACAATGGATAGTTATATCATGATAGACATTATTAAGACTTGGTTATTGTTTTCATTTGGACATAAGAAAATATGATAGTGTGTCAAATTGACAAGGGGTAGATTGTGATGGCTACTCTAGGTTGTCAACTAGACTGTCTGGAATGACCTACAATCCATAACTTATGAAGATTATGTGAAAAGGAAGTAAAGAGAAGATTGGGTCCAGGCATGGTGGTACACGCCTTTAATCCCAGGAGCCAGAGGCAAGCAGGTCTCTGAGTTCAAGGCCAACTTGGTACAGAGAAAGTTCCAAGTAGAGAAAAATTTAGGTCTAGCACACACCTTTAGGTACTTGTACACACCTTTAATACTAACCTTTAGGAAACAGAGACATGTAGATATCTGAATTCAAGGTTAGTTTACAGATCAAATTCCAGGACAGCCAAGTTTAGGCAGTGAAGAAGTTGGAAAATAGAAAGCTGGTGATAATATAACAGAACAAGGGGGCCATGTTCCAGTCCCAGCAAGCAGAACTTGGCAGCTTTGGCCATGTGGCTCTGGCTTTAGAGTCAAGAGTAGAAAAGGTTACTGAGTCAATTGGTATTGATACTGGTTAGCTGGAGCTAAGAAACTAGTGGTGATTAAGAAGAGACCAGCATCACTGAGCTGAAATGTTCTGGGAAAGGTTTTCTGAGAACACAAAGAAGCTGTGTTCCAAAGACAGCCAAGGTTTTACCTCATGCTCCATCTAGACTTGGTAATGTGTAAAAGTCACTCAGGTGGTACTGGTATTGAACTCATGAAAGGGACATGGAGAGCAGTTGAGGCTTGGCTCTATTGCCAAGGTTAGGCCATTGTTGAAGGTGCAGCCTCAGTAGCAGTTTGTCTAGGACTAAATGGGGTGATGCATAGACGTTGAGCCTTGGCACAATAAAGAGAGCCTATGAGAGGCTATTGATGAATGCTAGTTGCATTGGAAGATCCCAGCATATTGGACATGCCAGTACCATGGGATGACTACCAAGAACAGAAGCAACTGTGAAGTAGAGTCAACCAGAGCGTAGAATGCTACAAAGGGCAGAGCTGGAGAAATGACCAAAGCCCTAATGAGAAGCCCAAAAGAATATGTATGACCTCAGTCACTGGAATAAGAAGGTATAAACTTGAAGTTGTCTTGGATACACCAAGATTTTAGAGATGCCAGAGCTGTGGGCTACCTTCTTAGGAAAGCTACTAACAGGGAGTGGAACCAGCCCAGGAGAAAGAAGTTGGTTGCAGTCAACAAAGATGAAAGGAGTCGGAAATCTGAAGAGTGCTTTAACATCAATCATGGAGATGCAGAATTTGGAGTTTGCTCAGCTGGTTTTCTGCCTTGCTTTGGTCTAGCATTTCCTCAGTATGATGTTTTGGAATGGTAATGTATATCCTATGATATTGGAAGTATGTGATCTGCTTTTTGATTTTGATTTTGTAGGGGATTCAAGTTAAGAGATTGCATGAATCTCAGGAGACTTTGAACTTTGAACTTCTAAACAATGTTGAGATTGTGATAGACTATAGGGACTTCTGAAGTTGTACTAAATGTTTTTTGCATTATGCTATGACTAGATATGACCCGCATAGACTCATATATTTGAACAATCCTATTGGGACTAGGTAATGTGGTGGTTTAAATATGCTTGGACCATGGGAAATGACACTCTTTAGGAGGTGTGGCCTTGTTGGAGGAAGTGTGTCAATGTGGGGATGGGCTTTGAGGTTCTATGCTCAAGCTCTGCCCAGGGTGGAGGAGACCCTCCTCCTAGATGGAGAAGACCCTCCTCCTGGATGCCTAGGCAAGTCTCCTCCTTGCTGCCTTCAGATCAAGACATAGAACTCGCAGCTCCTCCAGCATCATGTCTATCTGCATGCTGCCATACTTCCCACCATGATGATAATAGGACTGAAATCTCTGAAACTGTAAGCTATTGCCAATTAAATGTTTGCCTTTATATGAAAAAAAATACTCTTATCAAAACCAATCTACTGATTTAACACAATGTCCATTAAAATTCAATTCAAACACAATTATTTACAGACCTTGAAAGAATAATAGTCAACTTCATATGGAAAAACAAAAAGCCAAAATAGCTAAAACAATTTTGTAAAATAAAATAACTTCCAGAGGTATCACTACTCCTGATTTCAAGCTCTAATACAGAGCTATAGTAATAAAATACATATGGTTGATCAATGAAATTGAAGACACAGAAGTAAAACCACACACCTATGGACACCTGATCGCTGATAAATAAGCCAATATAATATAATAGAAAAAAAGGTATCTTGAACAAATTGTGCTGGTCTAACTGGATGTCTGCATGTAGAAGATTGCAAATAAATCTGTATCTATCATGATAGAGAAAACTCAAGTCCAAGTGAATTAAAGACCTCAACATAAAATCAGATACAATTAACTTGATAGAAGAGAAAGTGGGGAATAACCTTGAATGCATTGGCACAGGAAACAACTTCCTGAACAAAACACCAATAGTGTAGGTTCTAAGATCAACAATTAGTAAATGTGACCTCATGAAACTGAAAAGCTTCTGTAAGGCAAAGGACACCTTCAATAGGACAAAGTGGAAGTTTACAGAGTGGGAAAAGATCTTCACCAATGCCATATTTGACAGATGGCTGCTATTCAAAATATATAAAGAACTTGTCTTAGTTAGAGTTTTACTACTGTGAAGAGACACAATGACCAAGGCAACACATATAAAGGCAAATATTTAATTGGGGCTGGCTTATAGTTCAGCAATTTAGTCCATTATCATCATGGTGGGAACCGTGGACTCATGTAGGCAGACCTGGTGCTGGAGGAGCTGAGAGTTTTAAATCTTGATCTGAAGGCAAGAGGCGGAGACTGATCCACAATGGGCAGAGCTTGAGCTCTAGCAGACCTCAAAATCCACCCCCATAGTGACACTTCCTCCAATAAGGCCATACCTCCTAATATATTTCCTATGGCCAAGCATTGAAACACATGAATCTATGGAGGCCAAATCTATATTCAAACCACCACAGAACTCAGGAAACTAGACATCAACAAACCAAATAATCCAATTAAAAAATTGGATACAGGTCTAAACAGAGAATTCTCAATAGAAGAATCTCTAATGGCCAGGGACATTTAAAGAAATGTTTAACATCCTCAGCCATCAGGGAAATACAAATGAAAATGACTCTGAGAGTCCATCTTACACCTATTAGAATGGCTAAGATCAAAACCACAAGTGACAGCTCATGCTGGTGAGGATGTGGAACCAGGAGAACACTCCTTCATTGGTGGTGGGAATGTAAAGTAATATAGTCACTTTGAAAATCAATACAGGTTTCTCAGAAAACTAAGACCCGAAGACCCCGTTATATACTCATGAGCAAATACCATGCTATCACAAGGACACTTTCTCAACTATGTTTATATCAGCTTTACTTGTAATAGCTAGAAATTGGAAACAACCTAGATGTTCCTCAACCAAAGGATAGATAAAAAAAATGTGTTACATTTACACAATGGAATATTACTCAGCTGTTGATAAAAATGACATCATGAAATTTGGACACAAATGAATGGAACTAAACACGATAATCCTGAGTGAGGTAATCCAGACCCAAAAAGACATCAAGGTATGTATTCACTTCTAAGTGGATATTAGCCATAAAGGCTAACCATGCTACAATCTGTAGTCCCAAAGAAGCTAAGTAATGAAAGAATTCAGGGAGGGACAGCTAAATCTCCCTGGAAAGGGGAAATAGAATAGACATGGAGATAGACACAGGGTGGGATGGAGATGGGAATAGGAGGGATCAGGTTGGAGCTGGATCCAAATGGAGAGTACTGGGAGAGATGGGGGCCATCTTGGTAAAGAACTAGAAAGCTAGTACAATGAAAAATCCTATGAATCTATGGGCATGACCCTAGCTAAGATTCCTAGCAATGGGGGATAAAGAGCCTGAACTGGCCATCTCCTGTACCCAGCCATTGGAGGGACTGGGACACCAACTGAGCCACAAACTCTTTGACTACAATTTATCCTGCCTACAAGATGGGCTGAGGAAAGGGTGGCATAGAAATTGTGGGAGTGGTCAATCAATGACCGCTCCATCTTGAGACCCATACTACAAGAGGATCCCACCCATGACACTGCCTGGAGGGCCAGGACCTGGAGGCCAAAGAGCTCAGAGACCTAGGTAAGAAGCAAACCCAACTGGAAAAAAAAGCCAATGAAATGATTCATAATGATATTCTGCTATACTCCTAGATTGGTGCCTAGCCTAATCAGAGAGGCTTCATCCAGCAACTGATGCAAACAGATGCAGAGACCCACAGCCAAATACTAGGAGGAGCTTGGTGGAATCCTCAGGAAGAAGGAGAGGAAGGGTTGCAGTGTTGATAGGGGTCAAGGACATCACAACAAAACCCAAGAATCAGTTAACTTGGGCTCATAAGGGCTCACAGACTGAGCCAACAACCATTGAGCCTGCATGGGTCTGACTTAAACCCTTAGCATATTGTCTTAGTCAGGGTTTCGATACCTGCACAAACCATCATGACCATGAAGCAAGTTGCGGGGGGGGGGGGGGGGGGGTTTATTTGACTTACTTCCACATTGCTGTTTATCACCAAAGGAAGTCAGGACTGGAACTCAAGTAGGTCAGAAAGCAGGAGCTGATGCAGAGGCCATGGAGGGATGTTCCTTACTGGCTTGCCTCTCCTGGCTTGCTCAGCCTGCTCTCTTACAGACCCCAAGACTTCAGCCCAGGGATGGCACCACCCACAAGGGCCCCTACCCCCTTGATCACTAATTGAGAAAATGCCCCACAGCTGGATCTCATGGAGGCATTTCCCCAACTGAAGCTCCCTTCTCTGTGATAACTCCAGCCTGTGTCAAGTTGGCACACAAAACCAGCCAGTACACATATATATGCAGTTGTATAGCTTGGTCTTCTTACAAGACTCCTTACAGTGGGAGCAGGGGCTATCTCTAGCTCTTTTGCTTGCCTTTGAGACCCTTTTTGTTATACTAGTTGCCTTACTGTTAAGGGAGGTGCTTGGTCTTGCTACAACTTGATGTGTCTGTTTGGTTGTTATCCATGGGAGGCCTGCCGTTTTCTGAAGAGAAACAGAGGAAACCCAGTGGTTAGAGGCAAAGGTGGGAGGTGGGGGTCTGGGGGATAGGAGCTGGTGGCTGCATGAGTGAAGGGAGAGGGGAGGCTGGGGATAGGGATTGGGTGAGAGGAGGGAGGGGAAACTGTGGTCAGGATATAATATATGAGAGCATTTTTTTTTTTAAAGAACAACTACAAAATTTCCCAAATGCAAATCTAGTATTCTGTGACCGTATTAGACAACTGGCATGATTTAATCAGGATTAATCTTTCCATTTCAGATGTTAATATGCTGATTCCAGTTCTTTCAAGTACATAATTATATATTTCTAATTGTCTTCAATCATCTTTCGGGAGAAATTACTGACATATGTAGACATGTCCTCAGTTGTCATTATTTGTCCTGCTTGTCACATAAAGATGATGCATTTTGAAATGTTCTCTAAGAAGGAACTTTGGCACTGTGCCCAACTTACAAGTCTATGTTTGGTTTTTATTTCCAGCTTCATCTAGTTTAGGCCTGTAAACAAGACGCTTGCAAGTGAAGGAAGACCAGCACAGTCAACACTCACACACCAGGAGTCAAGGCTTTCTTCTTTCTGTTTTGGGATAGAACCTAGGGCCTTGTGCTTGATAGGCAATGCTTTTCCACTGAAACACACTCTGAGACTGATTAACCATTTTTTTTTCAAGAGGGAGGGTGTTATACTTTCTAGAAACAGAAAGTAACAACACTCTAATGGCTAGCAAATACCTATTTATATCATCTATCTATCTATCTATCTATCTATCTATCTATCTATCTATCTATCTATTTCTCAATCAATCATCTATCATCTACTTGTCTTGGAAATTAGATGCGTATCACTTTTTTTTTTATTTTCAACAAAATTCAAAGAAGATCTAACCAACTTGTCAGTGAATATACAATTTAAAATATTTAGGTTACTATGTACTTTTTGATTTACTACTAAGAAGTAATAAAAGAGTAAACAAAAGACTAACACTCCCTTAAGGAAATGCCTGATATCACCATTACTTCTTTAGTTGAAAAGGCATTCTCAAGACTTCTTTGTATAAAGAGAAAAACTTCTATTTAACTTTTAATAAATACACATACTAATCAAAAAAAGGTATGTCTATTCTTTTAGTTTAATTTTCTAATAAAACTACTAGGCTTAAAAATAATTATTTATCAGGCTGGAGAGATGGCTCAGCAGTTAAGAGTAGTGACTGCTCTTCCAGAGGTCCTGAGTTGAAATCCCAGCAACCACATGGTGGCTCACAACCATCTGTAATGAGATCTGATGCCCTCTTCTGGTGTGTCTGAAGACAGCTACAGTGTACTTACATATAATAATAAATCTTTTGAAAAATAGTTATTTATCAAATTCCATATATATTTGTGTTGATTTTTGTCAGTTGGGTACTAAAATTTATTGTAAAGATACTCTATAAAACTCAAAATTCCAAACAAGCAAGGCATACATTTTCCAGTTTTCAAGAAAGTATCTGATCATGATTTTTTTTTATTTTTTTATTTTATTTTTTTATTAGATATTTTCTTTATTTACATGTAAATTTTCCCTTTCCCAGGTTCCCCTCCAAAAAACAAACAAACAAACAAAAACAACAAGAACAAACTCCTTTTGCCTCCCCTCTCCCCATGCCTGCCACCCCACCCTCTCCCACTTATTGGCCCTGGCATTCCTCTACACTGGGGCACAGAACCTTCACAAGGCCGAGGACCTTTCCTCCTATTGATGATCGAATTTGCAATCCTCTACTATACACATGCTGCCAGAACATTCAGTCCCACCCTGTATAGTCCTTGATTGGTGGTTGGGTCCCTGGGAGCTCTGAGGGTACTAGTTAGTAATTGTTGTTCATCCTAAGGGGCTGCAAACCCTTCAGCTCCATAGAACCTTTCTCTAACTCCTTCATTGGGGACAGTGTACTCAGTTCAATGAATGGTTGTGAGCCTCTACATCTGTATTAGTCAGGTATTGTCAGAGCCTCTCAGGAGATAGCTATATGCTTGTCCTTCCTTCAGTCTCTGCTCCATAGTTAATCTATGCCACTCCTTCTGTGGGTGTTTGGTTCCCCTTTTTAAGAAGGAATGAAATGTCTACCTTTTGGTCTTCCTTCTTCTTAAGTTTCTTGTGGCTTGTGGGTCGATTTTTTTTATTATTATTTTATTTACAAGCCAGCCATTGTTCACTAGTCCCCACTCCCACAGTCACTCAACCCATTCCTTCTCCCCCTTGCCTCTGAGAGGGTGCTCCCCCAACCAAACCTCCCAACTCCCTGAGGCTTGGTGCTTCTTCTCTCACTGAGGCCAGACCAGGCAATCCTGTGCTATATATGTGCTGGGGGGGGGCCTTGGACTAGCCCCCAGCTGCCTAGTTGGTGGCTTAGTCTCTGGTAGCTCCCTGGAGTCTGGGTTAGTTCAGACTGCTGGTCTTCCTATGGGATCACCTTCCCTTTCAGCTTCTTCAATCCTTCTCCTAATTCAACCTTAGGGGTCCCCAACTTCAGTCCAATGGTGGGTGCAAGTGTCTGCATCTATCTCATCCAGTAGAGGACAGACATCTCTGTCTCATTAAGCAGAGAACAGCCATGCTAAGTTCCTGTCTGTAAGCATATCATAACATCAGTAATAGTGTCTGAACTTGACTGAAATGCCCAACAGTGGAGAGAGGGATTCAAAGAATCCAGCTCCAGTAGATAGATAGGACCTCAGGTGGAGAGACAGGGTTACTAGAAAGAACTGTAGGGACAAAAATGGAGAAGAGACTGAAGGAAAGGATCCATCTCTCATTGTTGAGAATTGTTTTTGCTATCCTGGATTTTTTGTTCTTCCATATGAAACTGAGAATTGCTCTTTCCATGTCTGTGGAGAATTGTGTAGGAATTTTGATGGGGATTGTGTTGAATCTGAAGATTGCTCTTGGTAGGTAGGCCATTTTTACTATGTTAATTCTACCAATCCATGAGCATGTCTATCTTCTGAGGTCTACTTCTATTTCTTTATTTAAACAAGAACATCACTTTTCACTTGTTTGGTTAGAGGTTCACCAAAATATTTTATATTATTTGTGATTATTGTTAAGGGTGTTGTTTCCCTATTTTCTTTCTCAGCCTGTTTATCATTTGTATAAGGGAAGGCTACTGATTTGTTTGAGTTAATTTTATATCCAGTCACTTTGGTGAAGTTGTTTATTAGATATAGAAGTTCTCTGGTAGAATTTTTGGGGTTGCTAATGTATACTATCATATCAACTGCAAATAGTGATACCTTGACTTCTCCTTTTCCAATTTAAATCACCTTGATTTCCTTTTGTTCTATTATTGCTCTAGCTAGAACTTTGAGTACTACATTGAATAGATACTGGAAGAGTGGGCATCCTTGTTCCTGATTTTAGTGGAATTGCTTCAAGTATCTCTCCATTTAATTTGATATTGGCTGTTGGTTTGCTGTATATTGCATTTATTATGTTTAGGTATGGGCCTTGAATTCCTGATCTCTCGAAGACTTTTAACATGAAGGGGTGCTGTATTTTGTCAATGCTTTTTTAGCATCTAATAAAATGATCATATGATGTTTTTCTTTGAGTTAGTTTATATAGTGGATTATGTTAATAGATTTTCATATTTTGAACCATCCCTGCACCCCTGGGATGCACTTGATCTTGGGGAATGACAGTTTTGATGTGTTCTTTGATTCAGTTTGTGAGAATTTTAATGAGTGTTTTTACATCGATATTCATAAGTGAAATATATCTGAAGTTCTCTTTGTTTATTGGATCTTTGTGTGATTTAGGTATCAGTGTTACTGTGGCTTCACAGATTGAATTAGGTAGTGTTCCTTCTGTTTCTATTTTATGGAATAGTTCCAGGAGTGTTGGTATTAATTCTTCTTTGAAGGTCTGGTAGGATTATGCACTAAAATCATCTGTCCCTGGGCTCCTTTTGATTGTGAGACTTTTAATGACTGCTCCTATTTCTTTAGGGGTTAGAGGACTGTTTAGATGGTTTATCTGATCCTGATTTAACTTTGGTACATAGTATCTGTCTAGAAAATCATCCATTTCATCTAGATTTTCCAGTTTTGTTGAGTATAGACTTTTGTAGTAGGATCTAATGGTTTTGAATTCCCTCAGTTTCTGTTGTTATGTCTCCCTTTTCATTCCTGATTTTGTTAATCTGGATACTGTCTTTGTCCTTTAGTTAGTTTGGCTAAGAGTTTATCTATTTTGTTGATTTTTCTCAAAGAACAAGTCTTTGGTTTTGTTGATTCTTTGTATTGTTCTCTATGTTTTTAATTGGCTGATTTCTACCCTGAGTTTGATTATTTCCTGCTGTCTATTCCTCTTGAGTACATTTGCTTCTTTTTGTTCTAGAGTTTTCAGGTGTGCTATGAAGTTGCTAGTATAGGAGGGTACTTAATGGTACACACTTTCCTCTTAGCCCTGCCTTCATTGTGTCCCATAAGTTTGGGTATGTCTTCAAATGTGGTCCATTTACATGGTGGAGAACTACTCAGCTATTAAAAACAATGACTTTATGAAATTCTTAGGCAAATGGATGGAACTAGAAAATACCATCCTGAGTGAAGTAACCCAATCACAAAAGAACACATATGGTATGCACTCACTGATAAGTGGATATTAGCCAAAAAGTTTGGAATACCCAAGATACAATTCACAGACCATATGAAGCTCAAGAAGAAGGAAGACCAAAGTGTGGATGTATCAGTCCTTCTTAGAAGGGGGAACAAAATACTCAGGGGAAGTAGAGGGTGAGAGGACTTGGGAGGAAGAGAAGAGGGGGAGAGGAGAAAGGGGGCAGGATCAGCTATGAGAGGAGACAGAGATGATATATAGACGTTCAGGAATTTGAACAGAGGTATGCAACAAATGGGATGGGGAACTGGGGGAGCCACCAGCAAGTCCCAGATGCCAGGAAAGCAAGAGGCTACCAGTACCCAACAGGGATAAGATTAGTTGAAATGCTCAACAAAGGGGAGGGAGAACCTGAAGAGACTATATCTAGAGGTTAGGCAATGCCACTGGTTGGGAGATAGGGCCACCCACTCATCTCCAAATTCTTAATCCAGAAGGGCTCCTGGCTGGAGGAAATACTGGGACAAAGCGCGGAGCAAAAACTGAAGGGAAAGGCCATACACAGACTGCCTCACCTGGGGATCCATCCCATATACAGTCGCCAAACCCAGACACTCTTGCTGATGCCAAGAAGTATTTGCTGACAGTAGCTTGATATAGTTGTCTCCCGAGAGGCTCTGCCAGAGTCTGACAAATACAGAGGTGGATGCTTGCAGCCAACCATTGGACTTAGCACGGGATCCCTAATGGAGGAGTTAGAGAAAGGACAGAAGGAGCTGGAGTGTTTGCAACTTATAGGAAGAACAACAATATCAACCAACCAGACCTCTCCAGAGCACCCAGGGACTAAACTAGCAACCACAGAGGACTCATGGAGGGACCCATGGCTCCAGCCACATATGTAGCAGAGGATGGCCTTGTGAGACATCAATGGGAGGAGAGGCCCTTGGTCTTGGGAAGGCTTGATTTCCCAGTGTAGGGGAATGCCAGGGAGGTGAGGCAGGAGTGGGTGGGTGGGAAAGCATCCTCATAGAAATAAGGGGAAGGGGAGTGGGAGAGGGGTCTTCTGGAGGAGAAACCGGGAAAAGGGATAACATTTGAAATGTAAATACATAAAATATCCAATAAAAAAAGAAAGTAGAGATTAATATAAACAGGAAGGAAATGGCAAGGTGAACGCATGCAGAAGCTACAGGTCTATGTCAGGTGCCATTTTCCTACTTTTTGAAATAATTTACCTCACTGAACCTGGAGATTGCCCCAGGAATCCTCTGGCCTCTGCCTCCACAGTGCTGAGGTCACAGGCATGCTCTGTTTGCCACCCTCAGCTTTTTAATGTAGGTTCCAGGGATTGAGCTCATATCCTTATGCTTGGGTGATGAGTACTTTACTAACTGAAATGCTTTTCAGTCCTAACAAGGACGTTTTTTTTTTTTTTTCTTTTTTCATTTCTTCCCACAGTTGTGTGTTATAAGGAGTTTGAAACAATAAAGAAAACCATCCTGTGTGGTTTGAATATGCTTGGCCCACAGGAGGTGGGACTAACTGGAGGCATGGCCTTATTGGAGAAGGCGTAGTCTTGTTAGAGGAAGTGTGTCACTGTGGGGATGGGCTTTGAGGTTTCCTCCTATGCCTAAGCCTCACCCAGTGGGGAAGAGAGCCTCTTCCTGGCTGTCTCCTATCAAGATGTAGAACTCCTGGCTTCTCCAGCACCAAGTCTGCATTCATTATGTCATGCTTTCCTCCATGATGATAATGCTAGTCAGCCCCAACTTAATATTTGCCTTTATAAGAGTTGCCTCGGTCACGATGTCTCTTCATAGTAATAAAACCCAAACTAAGACACACCTTCACCCCCATGTGTGGATAGCACCCACTCTGTAGAGGGACTAGACAGATAAAAGTAGTGGAGGGAAGCTGAATTTAATCTTTCAGAGTTGGGACACCTACTTTTCCTGCTCTGTTGGTGCTTTTAGTTCTTAGCTCCTTGGTCTAACAATTTATAAAGCTGCCCCACTTCAGTTGAGAGGCTGTGGATTCCTGGAAGAGCCCTCCTATCAAGAGATGGCAGAATTTCCAGGAAACTGGAATGGCAGGACCGGCTAGGGCAAAAACATGTTGAGTTGTCTGACAGCTTGCCAGGAATTCGGTTATAGGTCTCCTGGAACTGAAGAGCAGGTGTGATCAGTGTTTACTGTGAAGAGTCCAGGCCAAGAGGATCAATGGGCTGCCTGGATGATCTGGCTTCAGAATAGGAAGCAACTCATTCAGGGGTCTAGTCCTGTGGGCTATAGGGCTGGTAGATGCCACGTGAGAGGGAAACCCTTAATACCCATTTCTAAATTTAATGTGAATTATTTAAAATGATTATTTAATAATGTAGTTTCCTGGAAACTGCCCAGATAGTCATGTTAAGGGGTCTTTCCTGAGGCTGTTTCTGGACCATGTTTTCAAAGATTAGTGTCCTACTTAAAAGGGGCTAGAATAAAAAATTTAGCCATCAGGGGCTCTTCCACCATTAGATCCAGACCAGAGTGTTCTTGCCCTCTGCTCTGCACATCTTCTGGCCATGTCATACCTCATGTCTGAGGAATGTGAGGATTCAAGGAATGTGTAGAATGGTGGTTCTCAAACAAGCCCTTTGGGGATTGCATATCATATTTTTACATCATGATTCATAACAGCAGCAAGATTACATTAGGAATTAGCAATGAAATAACTTTATGGTTGGGGGTCACCGCAAATGAGGAACTGTATTAAAGGGTCACAGCATTAGGAAAGTTGAGAACTACTGGGTAAACTGAGACAAATACCCTAGATTATGAGCTAGAGGAGGAAAGAGAATTATTAATTTATTATAAGATAGTGGCTATGAGTGTTGATGTAAAAAAAAAAAAAAAACAACCCTACAAAACACCAAGAAATAGGAAAGCCATCCTGGAATTTTCTCTGAATATTATCTAAGACCTTTTAGATAAAGGGTGATGTGTAATTTTGTTAGGGAAACTTAATATTGTTTAATCTTTAAAATATTTTAAATTGAATGATGGGTGTAGTGACATTTGTTTTTTTTTTTCTTTTTATTATTTTATTATTTTCATTTAGCTCCGGGTCCTCACTTCCACAGTTCCTCATCCCATTCTTCCTTCCCCGTTCCTCCCACATCAGACCTCCTCCTTCCATGGGACCACAAGTCTCTTGAAGATTAGGTAGATCTTCTCCCACTGAGGCCAGACCAGGCAGTCCTCTGTTGTGTATGTGCTGGGGCTTCGGACCAGCCCCTGTATGCTGCCTAGTTGGTGGCTCAGTCTCTGGGAGCTCCCAGGACTCCAGGTTAGTTGAGACTGCTGTGTTGAGAGCTTTTGGTGCTGCTTCTAGGAGTTTGGCATTTGTCACTGGGCTCAGACAAGAAAGAAAGTAGGCCGAGACAAAAATAAAAGTGACCATGGGGCTTTGCTCACTATTTTGCTGGACTATTACCTTATGTGATCTTTTTGCTTATTACTCTGTTTAATTACCTTCCTGTGTGATCTCCTTGTTTACTACTTCGCTTGATCATTTTGTCTTTGATGTCAGAACTGACCATGTGTTTTGGATGTAGCTGGAATGATGGAAAAGCAGGCTGGAGAGAACCAAAGCTGCTTCAGCCTCAGTACAGGCTGGAGTTGTGTTATAATTTTGTCTAATTTTTTTTCCTTTTCAGTCCTTATTCCCTCACTTGAGACCCTGTTGACTAACTGAGCTGGCTTGTTCACTGCTGGTCTTCCTATGGTGTTACCCTCCCTTCCAATTTCTTCATTCCTTTCCCTAATTCTACCACGGGGTCCCCAACTTCAGTCCAATAACGGTTGGGTGAAAGTATTTGTGTCTGTCTCAATCAGCTGTGTGGTACTTGCTTTTAATCCCAGGAGGCATGGACAGAAGGATTGGCAGACGCAGAGGCATCTGCAGATACAGAGGCAGAGGGGCAGAGGGGGCAGAGGGGGAAGAGGCAGGCAGAGGCAGGCAGAGGCAGGCAGAGGCAGGCAGAGGCAGGCAGAGGCAGGCAGAGGCAGGCAG
>JADRCD010184886.1:0-33365 GCA_019843815.1 Montemys delectorum
TATATATATATATATATATATATATATATAATTTATATAGAGGATATAAATAACATATAGATAATATCGATTATATGTATAACAATACATCGAATATATATTTAAATGTATATAGTATATATGACTAAATAGAGTGTAAAATATAAATTATATATATATGAAAAATATACATATGACTATATATTAGAATCACAAAGACACACACATATATACACATATATATATGTATATATATTCTTATTTTTGGTTTGTTTCTTTCAAACAGGGTATCTCTGTGTAGCAGAACTTTGACTTTCCTGAAACTGCTTTGTAAACCAGTCTGGCCTTGAATTTAGAGATCTTTTTGCCACTATCTCTTGAGTTTTGGGATTAAAGATTTATGCTACCACATCCAGCTCTCATGTGTCTTAAGCCATGTCCAAATAGTATAAAATTAAGCAAAATATGCTTACTTTAAGAAACAATATATTCCTAATGAGAAACAGTTGCCACTACTATGAGTTCAAAGTTTCAGGTGTTATTTTCAACCCTACGAATCCTGAAAAGAAGTTATGTCTTCAGAGTCTCACAGGACTATGAAGAGATTTTGCAGAGCCAGAGACTAGTTACCTTATCTTGCTTTAGTTTTGCCTTTCTGGACTAGTCTCTTCTTGCCCATCTCTCTGTTTGGATTAACACCTTGTAACTAATAGAAACATATTGGAATTGATTAATTTAGCAGGATACTAGCTAGCTTCTACTAATTCAAAAGCTTAGAATGTCATAAAACAGTATCTTAGGCCCATGAAAAAGTTTTTTCTATCTTTCTGTAAGTGCACCAATATATTTTAATTTTTAATTAATTATTGTATTTATTTACAACCCAGATGTTGCCTCCCTTCTGGTCCTCCCTCTCAGAGTTCTTAACACCCTTCCCTGTCCCCTTTGCTTGTGAGATAATGCTCCCTCCTGGACATCCCACTTCCCTGAGAATCAAGTCTCTACAGGAATAGGTTCATCCTCTCCCACTGAGGCCAGGCAAAGGCAATCCTTGGTTACCTAAGTGTGGAGCATTCTCAGACCAGCCCATGAATGCTGTTTGGTTGGTGGTTTAGATCCTCAGAGTTCCTAGGGATCCAGATTAGTTGACATTGTTGATCTTCCTATGGGATTGCAACTCCCTTCAGCTCCATCAGTTCTTCCCCTAACTCTTCTCTAGGGATCCTGGACCTCAGTCCAATGGTTGGCTGTAAGTATCTGTATCTATCTCAGTCAACTGCTGGTAGACTCTCTCAGAAGACTGGCATGCTAGCTTCCTGTCTGTACTCACAACTTAGCATCAGAGTGCTCCGGTTTTTTGTCTGCTCATGGGATGGATCCCAAGTTGGGCCAGATTCTGCTCCATTTTGGTCCCTATATTTCTTTTAGACAGGAATAATTGGGGTAAAAATGTTTGAAGGTAGGTTGGAATCTCTATCCCACCACTGGTGGTTCTGTTGAATTACTGGAGGAGATCTTTTAAGGTGCTATCCCCTCCCTCAACCCCCACCTCTGTTGAACATTTCAGGTAAGGTCACCAACATTGATTCCTGGGAGCCTCCCACATACTAGGTTACTGGGACTTTCTAGAGGTTCCCTGCATACCTAACCCCAACCTTCTGTAGCTTTATATTTCCATTCATTCTCCTGGTCCTCTGGACTTTTCTCCTGTAAAACACCCCCATATCTGATTCTGGCCCCTCCTATTCCTATCTCCTTTTCTAACCCAAGTCCTTCCTTCCCTCCTTCCCTCCCTCTACCTTCCATGACTATTTTGTTCCTCCTGCTAAGTGGGATTGAAACATGCTGTTTTGGGCCTTCCTTCTTGCATAACTTGTTCAGGTCTGTGGAGTGTATCTTGGGTATTCTGCATGTTTGGGCTAATATCCACTTATCAGTGAGTACATACCATGGATATCCTTTTTGGTCTGGTTTATCTCAATCAGGATTATATTTTCTAGTCAGATATTTGCCTGCAAAATAAATGATATCTTCATTTTAATAGCAGAATATTATTCCATTTTGTAAGTGAACCACGTTTTCTGTATCCTTTCTTCAGTTGAGGGACATTTAGGTGGCTTCCAGATTCTGGCTATAACCAATAAGGCTGTTATAAATATAGTGGAGCACCTGTCCTGATGGGATGGTAGGGCATCTTTTGGATATACGCCCAGGATCAGTAGAGCTGGGTCTTCAGGTAGAACTACTTCCAGTTTTCTAAGAAACCACCAGATTGGTTTCCAGAGTGATTGTTCCAGTTTGAAGTCTTGCCAGCTTTGTTTCAGAAAATTTTCCCTGTGCCAATGTGTTTGAGACTATTTTTCCACTTTATCTTCTATTAGACTAAGTGTTTTATTTTGAGGTCCTTCATCCATTTAGTCTTTAGATTTGTGCAGTTGGTAAGTGAGGATCAATTTGTACTCTTCTACATGGAGACCACCAATTTGACCAGCACAATTTCTTGAAGATACTATTTTCCCCACTGTATGGTTTTGGTTTCTTGTCAAACATCAAGTATCCTTAGGTATGTGGGTTTATTTCTGGGTCTTTGATTCTATTCCATTGATCAACCTTTCTGTTTCTATACCAATACCATTTTTTAATCAATATTGCTTTGTAGTACAGCTTGAGATCAGGGATGATTTTCCCTGAATGTTCTTTCAATGTTCAGAATTGTTTTGGCTATCTTGGTTTTTTGTTTGTTTGTTTTACCATATGAAGATGAGTATTATTTTTTCCATGTCTGTGAAGAATTATGTTTGAATTTTGATAGGAATTGTGTTGAATTTGTGGATTGCTGTTTGTAAGATAGTCATTTTCACTATGTTAATCTTACCAATCTATGAGCATAGGAGATCTTTGCATCTTCTGAAGTCTTCTTTGATTTCTTTCTAAAAGGACTTGAAGTTCTTGTCATATAGATCTTTCACTTGCTTGATGAAAGTTACAACCAGATATTTTATATTATCTGTGGCAATTGTAAAGGGTATTGTTTCCTTCATTTCATTCTCAGCCTGTTTCTCATTTGTATAAAGGAAGGCTAGTGATTTGTTTGAGTTAATTGGAAAGTCTAAGTGAAATAGATGATTTTTCTTAATAGATACCACTTACTAAAGTCAAATCAATATCAGGTAAACTATCTAAATCTCCTATAATCTGTAAGGAAATAGGGGCCGTCATTAAATGCCCCCCTTCAAAAAAATAAATAAAACCTAGGGCCAGATGCTTTCAGTGCAGAATTCTACCAGACTTTCAAAGAAGAACTAACACTCTCAACTCCTCAAACTATTTCACAAAAGGGAAACAGAAGGAACATTGACAAACTCATTCTATGAAGCCACAGTTACATTGATACCTAAACCGTACAAAGATCCAACAAAGGAAGAAAATTTCAGACCAATCCTTGTTATGAACATTGATGTAAAAATACTCAATAAAATACTGACAAACATAATCCAAGAACACATCAACAAGTTCACCCAACATGATTAAATACACTTTATCCCAGGGATGCAGCAGTGGATAATTACATGAAAATATCTCAATATAATATACCATGTAAACAAATTGAAAGAAAAAACACATGATCATCTCATTAAACTTTCAAACAATATTTAACAAAGTCCAACACATCTTCATAATAAAACATGTGGGGATATTAATGATATAAGACCTAAACACATTTAAAGTAATATACAGCAAGTCAATAGTCAATATCAAATTAAATGGAGAGAAACTTAAAGCAATTCCACTAGAATCAGCGATAAGTCTAGGCTATCCACTCTGTCTTTCCTTTCATAGTACTTCAAGTTCTGGGTAGAGCAATAAGGCACCTAATGCACATAAAGTGTATACAAATTGGAAAAGAGTCAAAGAACTGCTAGCTGTAGATGTTATGAGAGTATATACATAAATGACCCAAAAGTTCTAGAAAAGAACCTTTATAGATGATAGATACCTTCATCAAGTAGCTGGATACAAAATTAACTAAAAAATAATCAGTAACCCTTTTTTTTATAAAAATGATAAACAAGCTGAGAAAGAATTCACAGAAACAGCACCCTTCACAATAACAACAAATAATATAACTCTAACCAAGCAAGTGAAAGTCCCATGTGATAAGGCTATCAAGTCTCTGAAGAATGAAACAGAAAAATATCAGTATACAGAAACGTCTATCATGCTCTTAGATTGGTAGGTTTTTCATAGTAAAAATGGCAATTTTACCAAAAGAAATCTACAGATACAATACAATTACTGCCATGAAAATTCCAACACAATTCTTTATAGAACTGGAAAGAACATTTCTCAGCTTCATGTAGAAAACCAAAATATCCCAGGACAGCTAAAACAATACTGTACAATAAAGATCTGAAAGTATCACCATCCCAGATTTCTAGCTTTACTATGGAACAATAGTAAGAAAAACTACATAATATTGGTATAGGAACAGACAGTTGTTGAGTAGAATTAGTCCCACCATGTGTACTCTTTGGTTAGTGTTTTAGTCCTTGGGAGTTCTAAGGGTACTAGTTCATATTGTTGTTCATCCTAAGGGGCTGCAAACCCTTCAGCTCCTTGGGTCCTTTCTCTAGCTCCTTCATTGGAGACCCTGTACTCAGTCCAATGGATGGCTGTGAGCCTCTACTTCTGTATTAGTCGGGTACTGTCAGAGCCTCTCAGGAGACAGTTATATCAGGCTCCTGTCATCCAGAACTTGCTGGCATCCACAATAGTGTCTAGATTTGATGACTGAGTATGGGAAGGATTCCCAGGTGGTGCAGTCTCTGAATTGTCCTTCCTTTAGTCTCTTCTCCATAGTTAGTCTCTACAACTCCTTCCATGGGTACTTTGTTCCCCTTTTTAAGAAGGAACGAAGTATCCTCATTTTGGGCTTCCTTCTTCTTGTGGTTTGTGGTTAGTATTTTATGTATTACAATCTTCAGGGCTAATATCCATTTATCAGAGAATATATGCCATGTGTGTTCTTTTGTGATTGGGTTTCCTCACTCAGGATGATATTCTCCAGAACCATCGATTTTCCCAAGAATTTCATAAATTCATTGTTTTTAATAGCTGAGTAGTACTAAACTTTTATGAAACAAAATTAGGCTACTTTTACACATACTTACACCTCATTTGACAGCATGAAGACCTCAAACATAAGAACTGAATGCAAGTTTATTGTATGTTTCCACTATTAATTCTAATAGTGATCCCAATGAACAAGAAGTAACATGCTGACTTACTTAGAAAGGAACAATTATTTACTTAGAAAAACCAATCCATCTGACAATTACTCCATACCAGACAATATAAGGGTGGCCTCTATAATTCAGAATCTACCTGATGAGTCAACCATACCAACCTCAACTGGTTCAGTTTAGTTTATCCCAATCTTTTAGCCCTCCACATGTATTTATTGTAGAAATAGGAAAATCTAGCAAGTGTGTTAATAGGATGCCTTATCAGGATGGATAGAGAAGAAAAAATATTTTGCTGTTATCTATGCATTACCGGATTGTAAGGACATAAATATTGGGAAAGTCACTACAAATTTAGGATTCTATTACATTCAATCTAAAGAGCAGAGCAGAAGACAGAACATTAATTCCCATTATACCTCTTTAGATACAACAGTACCCTACATGACTGTCTCTTGTCTATTACACTAGAGAAAGCTCTGTGTTAACAGTAGGTCAGGAATTCATGTGTATACAGGATACTTGAATTTCAATATTTTAAACATTTTAAAGTGAAAATATTGATAATGTATTTAATCTCTATTGACAGTTAACTATTGTCTGCATAATAAAATAAGGACTCAGAATTTTGTTTCATGGAAGGAGAGGCAAATAGTGTTCATGTTCTTAGGGAATGGGAATAGAAAAGAGTGTGCCTTTCTGTCATGTGATTGAAAATAGAAATGTAGCTAGTAGGTGGTGGTGCATGCCTTTAATCCCAGCACTTGAGAGGCAGAGGCAGACAGATTTCTGAGTTCGAGGCCAGCCTGGTCTACAGAGTGAGTTCTAGGACAGCCAGGGCTACATGGAGAAACCCTGTCTTGAAAAAAACAAACAAACAAAAAATAGAAATATAAGTTTTATGTTTCTAGTAAGGCACTGGCAGTTTGACCTCATCCTGTTACTAAATACAGTTAGGAATACAATATATTGCATATAAAAACCTTATAACATCACTAGGGAAAGATAGGAAGTTTCTAAAATAATGGAGTCCAAGATATGAATATTACACACTATGAAATTCCTGGTTTTAGTTTCAATTTTATTTCCCAAATTTGGAATTAAAGAAACTGGTAATTTGATTTGCATTTCTCTGATGACTAAGGATGTTGAACATTTCTTTAGGTCCTTCTCAGCCATTCGGTATTCATCAGTTGAGAATTCTTTGTTTAGCTCTGTACCCCATTTTTAATAGGGTTATTTGTTTCTCTGGAGTCTAACTTCTTGAGTTCTTTGTGTATAATGGATATTAGCCCTCTATCAGATATAGGATTGGTAAAGATCTTTACTCAATTTGCTGGTTGCCATTTTGTCCTATTGACAGTGTTTTTTGCCTTACAGAAGCTTTGCAGCTTTATGAGGTCCCATTTGTCGATTCTTGATCTTAGAGCATAAGCTATTGATGTTCTGTTCAGGAAATTTTCCCCTGTGCCTATATGCTCGAGGCTCTTCCCCACTTTCTTTTCTATTAGTTTCAGTATATCTTGTTTGATGTGGAGGTTCTTGACCCACTTGGACTTGAGCTTTGTACAAGGAGATAAGAATTGATCAATTTGTTTTCTTCTATGTGCTAACTGCCAGTTGAGCCAGCACCATTTGTTGAAAATGCTGTCTTTTTTTCCACTGGATTGTTTTAGAACCTTTGTCAAAGATCAAGTGACCATACTTTGTGGGTTCATTTCTGGGTCTTCAATTCTATTCCATTGACCTACCTGCCTGTCACTGTACCAATACCATGCAGTTTTTTTCACAGTTGCTTTGTAGTACAGCTTAAGGTTTGAGATTCACCTCACATCAGTCAGATTGGCTAGGATAAAAACCTCAGGTGCCAGCAGATGTTGGAGAGGTTGTGGAGAAAGAGGAACACTCTTTCATTGCTGGTGGGATTGCAAGCTGGTACAACCACTCTGGAAATCAGTTTGATGGTTCCTCTGGAAATTGGACATAGTACTACCAGAGGACTCAGCTATACCACTCCTGGGCATATACCCAGGTGATGCTCCAACATGTAATAAGGACACATGCTCCACCATGTTCATAGCAGTATTATTTATAATAGCCAGAAACTGGAAACCACCCAGGTGTCCATCAACAAAGGAATGGATACAGAAATTGTGGTACATCTACACAATGGAGTACTACTCAGTTATTAAAAACAATGAATTTATGAAATTCTTGGGGAAATGGATAGACCTGGAGAATATCATTCTGAGTGAGATAACCCAATCACAAAAGAACACACATGGTATGCATTCTCTGATAAGTGGATATTATCCTAGAAGATCAGAATACACAAAGTACAAACCACAAACCATAAGAAACTCAAGAAGAAGGAAGCCCAAAATGAGGATACTTCGTTCCTTCTTAAAAGGGGGAACAAAATACCCATGGAAGGAGTTGTAGAAGCTACCTTTGGAGCAGAGACTAAAGGAAGGAGAATTCAGAGACTGCATCAACTGGGGAGCCTACTCATATTCAGTCGTCAAAACTAGACACTACTGTGGATGCCAACAAGTGCGGGATGAGAGGAGCCTGAGATAGCTGTCTCCTGAGAGGCTCTGACAGTACAAGACTAATACAGAAGTAGAGGCTCACAGCCAACCATTGCACTGAGTACAGGATCCCCAATGAAGGAGCTAGAGAAAGGACACAAGGAGCTGAAGGGTTTGCAGCCCCTCAGCATGAATAACAATATGAACTAACTAGTACCCTCAGAGCTCCCAGGGACTAAGCTTCAACCAAAGAGTATACATGGGGGAACTCATGGCTCCAGCAGCATGTGTATAGTAGAGGATGGCCAAGTCAGTCTTCAATGGGAGGAGAGGACCTTGGCCCTATGCAGGTTCTATGCCCCAGTGTAGGGGAATGCCAGGGACATGAAGTGGAAGAGGGTGGGGTGGTGAGCAGGGGTAGGGGGGAACGGAACAGGAGATTGTTTTATTTTTTTTTTAATTTTTATTTTTTCTTATTTTATTTTATTTTTCTGTTTTCTTTTAGAGGAGAATCTGGGAAAGGAGATATTGTAAATAAAGAAAACATCTAATAAAAAAAAGAAACTGGTAATTAGCAAATGATAATGGGCAATGTTAGAGCTTTGGAATATAAAATGGTTAGACTAATTTATTTCTTTCTTTTCTTTTCTTTTCTTTTCTTTTCTTTTCTTTCTTTTTGCTTTCTTCAATCTACTAATTCCTATTTTTCTGCCTTCTCTTCTCCCTTTTTTAAATAGATTTCTCCCTTTCTCAGATGAAGCAGCACAAGTATTATAACCTATTGAGATATATGTCAACACATATAGTAGTAGATCAGTAGTCACATCTTCTAGTATTATCAAAATTATATGGACCAAAAATCAACAGGAAAATACAAATAATCTAAGAAGACAGAATAAGAAAAGTCTACACTAGCAGATTTTGGTGTGTGTGTGGGAGTAATCAAATTATGTAATTACATTATACTTACATATGAAAATTTCAAAGAACAATAAAATAAATAAATAAAATAAATAAAAATATTTTCAAATTCTTAAACAATAGCAGGTTTTTAATGTTGCATATCTATTTGAATTGATCCCTGTATTCATGTATTGAACTTCTCATGCAGTGAACTTGATTTGTCTTGAAAACACAGTATAAAAAAATAATAATAACCTAAAGAGTAAAATGAAATTTACCACAGGAAAAAAACTTTGCAAATGTTATGAAAATGTTATGGTATTCAATTATGGAAGTTGAATCCCAACCTGGAGAGAAACAGAAATAATCCTAGATCTAAACCTCTGGTTGAAAAGTAAACCTCTTCTCTGGGTCATCAAGTCTTTACAAGACTAGGCACATCAAGAAGCAGGACGGTGGGGGATGGGGTGGGAAATTCTGGAAGGGGGTATGGGGGAACAACGTTCAGGATGTAAATAAATAAAACAATTAATTAAAAACCTTAAAAAAAGTTTCAAATTAAAAATAGAAAGTAAACATCAAAGTTGATTTTTGTCAATGCATCTCTTATTCATCAGATATAATTGTTATCTTGTAGGCTCACTGCTGAAAATGCTCACCATTACCAGCTCTTTCTGAATTCTGGATAGATGCCTCAGTGCAGTTCTGTCTAGAACCTTCCTCCAACCTGAATTATTCAACCTGGCTTCTCTAAAGGCTCTTGCTGTCTCTGCCTTTCACTCTCCCTCTCTGTCTCTGTCTCTGTCTCAGTCTCTGACTCTCTCTCTCTCCCTTTCCCTCTCTCTCTCTCAGTGTGTGTGTGTGTGTGTGTGTGTGTGTGTGTGTGTGTGTGTGTGTTTCTGTCTGTCTCTGTGATGCTCTCATGTCACCTTTCTTTCCTGTCTGTTGTCTAGGAGAATTGGGTGTATCCAATCTCTGACTCATTCTGTCAACTCTTTCTTTGATTCATCTTTGACCCTCAATTAGACATCAGTTTCAAGCATGGCTGCTTCCTTTTACAAATTAACCTTACTTTTATTGTTTCCAGTTGAAAGGACATGCCTGTATTCCAGCCATAGGGATTCCAGACAGATCATACACAAATCTAACAGGTCCTTGGATGCAATCCCTTGCCAGAACAACTATTTTCCTGGATCAAAATCCCTCTACTGATTACAAATGAAATGCTAAACATAGAACTAAAACAAACAGGTTCAAAAAGGTTTTAGCAGTTAGTTGTAGGAAGCCGCAGTGAGTGGTGATAGCCAGCAGATGGCGCTGACATCTGGTGCTCTCCCAAGTTTACAGATAAATTGCGCATGTGCCTAGGGCCAGAGAACACCAAGTCACGAGCCATCCTGGGGCATATTACGCTCCTGAGCAAACAGCCAATCAGAGATGAGCATGCCGCTCCAGGGCATATATAAGCAGTGCCTTTTTGGGGGTCAGGTGTCGCCCTCTGGAAGATGTAATAAACAATTGCTGCAGAAGGATCCTGTGTCTATGTCCGTGTTTTCCTGCCGGCGGGAAACCTGCGCGGGCGACAGTTAGTATAGGCAAAACATTCTAATATTTAGCATAAAAATCATAAATCATTGAAAATATAGAAAATAGTGTACCATTTAATTAGTGTCTTATAAAAACTAATAAAAGGAATAAAAGATAAATGTTCTTAGAATATTTTAATTCAAATAACACTTCATAAATTAGCATATATTAGAAAATAAAAAGAATATTTAAAACACAGGTTAAAGAAGAAAGTTGAAGAAACTGTTTAAACTGGTGAAAACAAGCAAAAAAAAAAAGCAAAAAACAGCAGCAACAACAACAACGAAACAAACAAACAAACAAAAAACCCTAGAGATTCCCTATACAGAAGCTTTATAAATACAAAATAAATATTTGTAAAAATATCCCATAGTATGTCTTCTGTTACAGGAATTCCCATTTAAACTACAGTGGCAGTCCATCTATCACTGGCAATGTTGGCTTAAATGTAGAGAAACATGATGCAGCTGGGTCTTCATGTGGGTCTTAGACAAGTGGGCAAGGACTATTTCCAAAAGCTGTTACCTGTATGTTGGTTATGGTCTTTTAGCTGAGCTGCCTTGTCTGGCCTCGGTAGGAGAGGAAGTACCCAGCCTTGCAGAGACTTGAAGTGGCAGGGTGGACAGGTACCTAGGGTGCTCCCACCATTTCACAGGGGAAAGGGAGGGGAAACGGGAGAAGAATTGTGGGAGGGGGAACCAGGAGGAGGTCAATGAGCAGGATATAATGTGGGTAAGAAAAAAATTAAATTAAAAGGTTTAATATATGTATATATAAAGGTGATATGTGTGTGTGTGTGTGTGTGTGTGTGAGTGTGTGTGTGTGTGTGTGTGTGTGTGTGTGAGTGCGCAAGTGTTTTATATATAAACACATACGCCCCACCTCTGGATCCATACCATATGCCGACACTATTGCTAATGCCAAGAAGTACTTGCTGACAGGAGCCTGTTATAACGATCTACTGAGCTCTGCCAGAGACTGACAAATACAGAGGCAGATGCTCACAGCCAACCATCAGACTAAGCACAGGGACCCCAATGGAGAAGTTATGAAAGGACTTAAGGAGCTGAAGGAGTTTGCAACCTCATAGGAAGAAATATGTCAACCAAAGGGAATGCCCTCCACCCTTATCTCCCAAGGACTAAACCACCAACCAGAGTACAAATGGAGGGGCCCATGTTTCTAGCTGCATATGAAGCCGAGGATTGCTTTACCTGGCATCAATGATAGAGGAGGCTCTTGGTCCTGTAAAGGATCGATGCCACAGTATAGGGGAACTCTAGGGTGGGCAGTGAGGCAGGAGCAGGTGGGTGGGTGGGTGGGTGGGGGAGCACCCTCATAGAAGCAGGGGGAGGGGGGCGGACAGAGAGGGTTTGCAGAGGGGAAACCAGGAATGGGGATAACATTTGAAATGTAAATATATGAAATAACCAATAAAAAATTAAGAAAAGAAACAAAATGAAAACCAATATTAATTAGCTATACCAAAAAAGATTTTGCCACTTTATTAATCAAGTCAACTTACAGCAAAGAGATGAAACAGCTGTTGAAATTTTGGGCTTTCATCTCATCTATATTTAAAGAAGTATTTGCACATCAATACTTGTATATAAGTATTTATTGAAACTCTAGTCTATGCAAACTGTCAACAATTCAAATGTACCTACACAGGAAAATGGTATGCCCCAGTTTAGGGGAATGCCAGGGCCAGTAAGCAGGAGGGGGTGGGATGGTGAGCAGGGGAAGGAGGGAGGGAACAGAGAATTGTTTTAGTTTCATTTATTTTATTTTTCCTTTTTTTTTTTTTTTTTTTTTTGAAGGGAACCTGGGAAAGGAGAAGATATTGTAAATGAAGAAAACATTTAATAAAAAAAAAAAAAAAAAAAAAAAAGTAATGACAGAGCACACTCACTGATCTTAACTTTTGTGAATTCCCAGTGAGTTACAAGGAGGAAAATGATTCACTTATGTGATTCCATTTATATTCATGTAAAAGTCTTCCAGTTAAATTCCCTGACACATATTAGTGGTTATGTGAAGATATGGGCAGGTGTTAAGAATTAGAAAAGAGGTTTAAATAAAAAGTTGAAATAAGTTGTATCTGAATGATAGAAAATACTGCCTTTTATTATGCGGCTCTTGAATTATCAGCATAAAAATGACAAAATGCAATAGCAAATGGTAACATAAATATCCTGTAGCTTGATATAAGAATATATATATAATTTTTATATATTTCTAAGAAATAACATCAGGAAAAATTAGATAAAAGGCATAAACAGTTTTCCTATCGTATTTCCTAATGATGTACTGGGACCTGCATCAAAATAATAGAAGCACATGTGGTTAAAAGTAAAATGTTGATGGTGATAATGGTGATGATAATGATGATGATGATGATTTTCCAAATTTTGAATGAGACTTGACCTACACTTTCAAAACTTATACTATATTGTTTGCTAGTTAATAAGACAAATACTCATTTTTAACATGTTCCTAGTTTTAACAGTTTAGAAAACTGTAGTGACCTGAAAAAATGAATAATTTTAAGTGTTCCATAACTCCAAGAAACTTTATCTCACACTAATAATAGCATATTCCTTACACAGGTATGCCATAACAGTTTGAAAGTTGAGTTTATTATGTTTCTCAAAAATTCATATGGAGGTGGTTTGGTTTCCAGTATTTGGTTCCATTGGAAGATGAAACCTGTTAGTATGTTTGGAGGGAACTCATTCACTTAGGATTTGGTCTTCCTTCATTCACTAAGGATTTGGTTTTCCTTCATTCACTCAGGATTTGATCTTCTTATTCACCCCTTGCTTTCTGGACATCATGAAGTGAGCCCTTCCTCTATAATGTGCTACCTCCTCAATACAAGCTTAAAACTGTGGGACCATTTGACTGCAGATGTAAACCTTCCAACTGTGGGCCGAAATAAACGTTTCCTCTTCTTAAAATTCATATTAAGAATTTTGTAGTAGGAATATAATTCTAACTAATATATTGACTAACAACACTGCTTTTGGGGTTTCATTTTTTACCTTTTATTGAAGCTTTATGAGTTTTACATCATGCTCTCTAATTCTACTCACCTTCCCTTCCCTTTGTATCTGCCCTCCACTCTTGCAACCTCCCTCTAACAGGAAATCAGATAGAATAAAAATGTAACTTGTTGTGGAAGGTGTAGTGTATTACTGTGTGTCCCACAGTATACCCTTTGGTCAACAGTGCTTGCAACTGTTCATTGTAATGAGTCAATGGTCTGTTTTGAGGTGTTTGGTTTCTGATACACAATGTATTGTGGATCCTCACCAGGACTTCTTTTGGATATCCTGCTATGGCCCTGTGTCAAGGACATCCTGCTGTTTTGGATCTGCAGGAGCAGCCCTTTCACAAATTCCAGCTTATCATAGTTGGGGTAGATGTTGGGGTGGGTGGGCCAACTTAATACCTTGCATCTGTGCCTGGGCAGTAATTGAGTTGATCAGCTCACCAGCTCACCTGTGACTACCATAGGGCAAGCTCTTCAGTATTGCCCAGGCTACGTCACCCCATGCTGCGTTGGCTTGGGACAGGCAGCTCTCATGTCCTCCTCTTGCTTACTTGACCAGTCTCACCAGAGCCTTCAACACCAGGGTCAACACCAGGGCTACCTCTACTGTACTGTCCAGGCAAGTTTCAAGACCTGGTCTCCAAACTGCTGAAGCTAGTGAGAGATGGCACCTGAACTCCCTCTCTTATAACTTCGGGTCTGACTCCCCTCCCTCCTACACTCAGTGGCAGAGGCTAGAGTTGGTAGGGCATCTAATTTTCTCCAGTTACCCCACAAGAAATAAGGGGCAGAACTCGTTCTCCTGCACTCATGCACTAGAGCAAGCTTACTAGATTCCACTCTGTCAGGGTCACTTCTACTGTGCTGCCCAAGAAAGATGTAGGGCCAGTTCTCCAGAGTGTTGTAGCTGGCAAGGCTTGGGCCCAGCTCAGCATGGTGCCTCAGGCAGCAGTCCAGACAAGGGGTATCTGAGTAGGTTTTGCTGGTAACCTGGGCCTGTGACATCAAGACAGACCCTAGCTGCCATAGGACCATGGACCCACAGCATGGGCCCAGATGTCCCCATGATCTAGGTAGAAGCACAGACCACTCAAATCACCATATACTTATTCAGCCTCGTGACTCAGTTTTCCACTTTGTCTCCAGGGGCAGCCCCACACCATGGACATTCACTTGGCCTTTGGTGGTAAATTTGGCCACAGACATTGACAAAGACCTCAGCTGCAGCAGGACCATGGACCCAGAAATTGTGCTGGTGGCAGCTAGAGCCAGAACCTCACCATGACCTGCTCCTTACTGCACTTGATCTCCAGTTTGACCTTCTCCAAAGTGTATGAACCACTCAACGTTGCTTTTTCTTCCGTATCTCCAGTGTTTACTCCATCTTTCTCAGCTCTCCATGACACATCTGTCCATCCTAGAAATACCTGTGGCAGGTACTTAGGTGTCTTTTTTCCAGCTGCCCTGTGTTGATGTGACCCTCCTCTTGGTTGACTTTCTTCTGGCCTCCCAGGGCTGGTATGCCCATGGTACATGATTGGGTGTCCTTAAGATAAGAATATTTTAAGATGCTTCCTCACCAACTCCATTTAATTTTAACGTTAACAACATACTTTGTAAGAATTTATTCATTAATGATAACAACAACCATTATAGTCTTTTCTATAACTGTTCATGTGCTTTTAATTATTACTGATAGAGACTTCATTCAAATATTCAAATATCTCTCTTCTTTTCATTTTCCTTCAGAAGAACCTAAATTATCAGTGAGGTTTTGCCACGGACTGGGTTTCTGCAGTGACCCCCTTATTCCGCGGGGTGATGAAAGTTCTGGCCAGGTGGGCAAGGGATTCTGTACGTGATAAATAGAGTCAACACAAAGAAGTGTGGGATCTGAATGTGTTTCTCAAAATTGGCATGAAGCTTTTACAGTCATTGCAAAAGAAAAATGAAAAAAATCTGGCAGCTCAGTAGTTGAGGTACATCTGAGGCCATCTAAAAACACACTGGGTCTAAAACAGCAGCCATCTCCTCTGGACTGGTGCAGCACCTCGTGGCTCTGAGCATGCTCGGGCCCCATGGGCCGGGCTGGAGTCCAGGGCTGCTGCGGGTGTTCCAGCCAGGAGAGTAGAGGCTCCAGTCTCGAATGCTGACTGCTGCACACTGTCTCTCTCACACACTCACACACTCGCTCAAGTTCCCGCCCATCCTTAGTAAAACGCCCACTATGCTAATTTTCTGGGCTAGTAGAGACACGTCTCTTTCTTGCTAATTCCTAGGAGTGGTTCAGCTGCAGTACCGGAGTGAGAATGAGGATTCTACTTGACCTTGCCCTGGGATCAGTCTCCCATTCTGTAAACTTCAAAGCCCTACCCACAATGCTGAAGGCAATTAGTCTGGATGGGTAACATTCTTGATGAAATTCCAAGCCACGGTTTGGCTAAGATGTTTGGCTAAGATGTTGGAACATTGGTAATGGTCAGAGAGCAATGTCCAATTTTGTATAGCTATTAATAAATCATATATTGGTGGGCACTTAGCACATGAGTTCGCAAGGACATATCTGGGCTACCTCTGAGTTAGGGGATGCCATGACTGACTGAGTACCCAGGAGCCACAAACTCTCTTTGAAGTCATAACGCCTCTTGTCCTTGATCTGGCTTTTACCTCCGATACGATACTGCAGATGTAACTGGAGTCGATGAGTGGGCATAGCAAGGTTTTGCTTTTCAAGATGACCCAAAAGTTTACTTCAGAAAGTCTATGGAATCAGTATTACACATAGACTGAAGTGCTAGTATTTTTATTGTTGATTGTTTTAATTGGTGTTAATGAGAGGGCATGTAGAATCAAATTATCTAGTTGTAAACAGAGTATTAATGTCCTTTTAAAAAGAGCAATTTTTTTTTGTCTCACCCATGTGTAAATATTTATAATTGGCCATTTTGTGAGATAATTAATTTATGTGATGTTTGAAATTTAGTCTTCATGAAAGTGTTTGTGTCTAGACAAGAAGGGAAACCCCACTCAAGCACACACAGAGAAACACACACGTGCATGCATACACACACACACACACACACACCCACACACACACACACACACACACTTTCTTCCTCCTTCTTTCTCTCTCTCCCCTAGTTTCCCATTAAAGAACAAAACACTTCAAAGAGAAGGCACTAATTTCTAGAACCAAACCTGTTACTATTTTAGGTTTTGTTGGTTTTTCTATTATCAAGAAATTTGAGAGTACACATGGTATGCACTCACTGAGAAGTGGATATTAGCCCCAAAGTTCAGAATACCCAAGATACAATTCATACACCATATGAAGCTCAAGAAGTAAGACCAAGGTGTGGATGCTTCAGTCCTTAGAAGGGAGGACAACATGCTCACAGGAGGAAATATGGAGGAAAAAGTGTAGGGCAGAGACTGAAGGAAAGGTTATCCAGAGACTGCCCCATTTGGGGATCCATCCCATATATAGTCACCAAACCCAGAGGCTATTGAGAATGCCAAGAAGTTAACTGTCTCCTGATATAGAAGCAGATCTTGTAGCCAACCATTGGACTGCATGTGGTGTCCCAGAGAGAGGAGTTGGAGAAGGAATTGAAGGAGCTGAAGGGGTTTTCACTCCCATGGGGGGAGCAACAGTGCCAACTGGCAAGATCCCCTGGAGCTCCTGGGGTCTGGACCACCAACTGAAGAGTACTACCACATGGAGGGACCCATGGCTCTGGCTGCATATGTGGCAGAGGATGTCCTTTTTGGATATCAGTAGGAGGAGCAACCCTTGGCCCTGAGGGGGTTTGATTCCCTAGTGTAGGGAAAAGCCAGGGCAGGAACCTGGAAGTGGATAGAGGGAGGGAACACCCTCATAGAGGTAGGGGGAGGGAATATGGGATAGGGGGTTTCAGGGGCAGGACTGGGAAAGGGGATAATATTTGAAATGTAAATAAAGAAAATGTCCGCTGGGCAGTGGTGGTACATGCCTTTAATTCTAGTACTTGGGAGGCAGAGACAGGTAGAATACTGAGTTAGAGGCAAGCCTGGTCTACAGAGTTCCAGGACAGCCAGGGCTATACAGGGAAACCCTGTCTCAGAGGAAAAAAAAGAAAAAAAAAAAGAAAATATCCAATAAAAGAAAGGAAATGTATTACATTAAAAAAATGAAATATGAGAAATAATGTCTGTTGCTTAAAACCACCAGATCTGGATATGGTCTTTTATCAGCTTATACCGACTATTTAAGATATCTTAAGGAATATTCTCCATTCCTGATAAGCTGCTTCTTTGACTACACATTTGCAGTCCTATGTCCATTTTGTAGTAGAATTCACCATCTAATCAGTATAAACATTATTTCTTTTATTTACCTACTGTTTCAGACAGTAGTGAAAGGTGACAGGAAGGATCTTAATTCTCAATTTAGTGTAATAGCTCTTGTTTCTTTCATGTCCAATGGAGTCATTTCTTTTTTTTTTAATTGGATATTTTCTTTATTTACATGTCATATGGTCATATGATTTCTCCTTTCCCAGTTTCCCCTCAAAAACAAAAACAAACAAACAAACAAAAAACAAAGAACAACAACAAGAACAAACCCCTGTTCCCTCCCCCCTCCCCCTGCTTGACACCCTACCCTCTCCTGCTTACTGGCCCTGGCATTAATCTACACTGGGGCACAGAATCTTCACAGCGCCAAGGGCCTCTCCTTCTGTTGATGACCTACTTGGCCATCCTCTATTATACACATGCTGTCAGAGCCACCAAGTGTAGTCCACCAGGTTTAGTCCCTGGGAGCTCTGAGGCTACTAGTTAGTTCATATTGTTGTTCATCCTAAGGGGCTGCAAACCCTTCAGCTCCTTGGGTCCTTTCTTTAACTCCTTCATTGTGGACTCCTTCATTGTGATTTATTCTTGGATTCAGTTTGCAAGAATTTTATTTAGTATTTTTGCATCAATATTCATAAGGAAAATTGGTCTGAATTTCTCTTTCTTCGTTAGGTCTTTGTGTGGTTTAGGTATAAGAGTAATTGTGGCTTCATAGAATGAATTGGGTAGAGTAACTTCTGTTTCAATTTTGTGGAATAGTTTGAGGAGTATTGGTATTAGGTCTTCTTTGAAGGTTTGATAAAACTCGGCACTAAACCCATCTTGTCATGGGCTTTTTTTGTTTAGGTGACTATTAATGACTGTTTCTATTTCATTAGCAGATATGAGATTGTTTAGATCATTGGTCTGATCTTGATTTAACTTTGGTACTGGAATTTGTATAGAAAATTGTCATCCAGGTTTTCCAGTTTTGTTGAGTATAGGCTTTTGTAGTAGGCTCTCATTCTTTTTTGGATTTCCTCAGTACCTGTTTTTTATGTCTCTCTTTTCAGTTCTGATCTTGTTAATTAGGATACTGTCTCTGTGCCCTCTAGTTAGTCAGGCTAAGGGTTTATCTGTTTTGTTGATTTTCTCAGAGAATCATCTCCTGGTTTGGTTGATTCTTTATATAGTTCTTTTTGTTTCTATTTGGTTGATTTGTGGAAGTATATTGTGTGAATTGGGTTTTGTCATACCCTGCCCTGAGTTTCATTATTTCCTGCCTTTGACTCCCCTTGGTTGAATTTGCTTCTTTTTGTTCTAGTGTTTTCAGGTGTGCTGTCAAGTTGCTGATGTATGCTCTCTCCAGTTTCTTTTTGGGGGCACCTAAAATTATTAGTTTTCCTCTTAGGACTGCTTTCATTGTGTCCCATAAGTTTGAGTATGTTGTGGCTTCATTTTCATTAAACTCAAGAAAGTCTTTAATTTCATCCTTTATTTCTTCCTTGACCAAGTTATCATTGAGTAGAGTGTTGTTAAGCTTCCACATGTATGTGGGCATTCTCTTGTTTATGTTGTTATTGAGGAGCAGCTTTAGTCTGTGGTGATCTGATAGGATATAAGGAATTATTTCAATCTTCTTGTATCTGTTGAGGCCTGATTTGTGGCCAATTATTGGGTCAATTTTGGAGAAGGTACCATGAGATGCTGAGAAGAAGGTATATCCTTTTGTTTTAGGATAAAAAGTTCTATAGATATCTGTTAAATCCATCTGTCTCATAACTTCTGTTAGTCTCCCTATGTGCCTTGTTTAGTTTCTGTTTCCATGATCTGTCAATTGCAGAGAGTAGGGTATTGAAATCTCTCACTATTATTGTGTGTGGTGCAATGTGTTCTTTGAGCTTTAATAAAGTTTCTTTTATGGATGTAGATGCCCTTTGATTTGGAGGATAGAGGTTCAGAATTGAGAGTTCATCTTGGTAGATCATACCTTTGATGAATATGAAGTGTCCCTCCTTATCTTTTTTCATCACTTTAGGCTGAAAGTTGATTTTATTTGACATTAGAGTGGCTACTCCAGCTTTTTTCTTGGGACCATTGGCTTGGAGGATAGTTTTCCAGCCTTTTATTCTGAGATAGTGTCTTTGTCACTGAGGTGGGTTTCTTGTATGCAACAAAATGTTGGGTCCTGTTTACATACCCAGTCTGATAGTCTATGTCTTTTTATTGGGGAAATGAATTCATTGATATTAATAGATATTAAGGAGAAATAATTGTTGCTTCCTGTTATTTTTGTTGTTAGAGTTGGAATTCGGTTCATGTGGCTATCTTCTTTTAGTTTTGTTGGAAGATTATTTTCTTGCTTTTTCTAGGATGTAGTTCCCCTCCTTGTGTTGTAATTTTCCATTTATTATCCTTTGAAGGGCTGGATTTGTGGAAGTATATTGTATGAATTTGGTTTTGTCATGGAATACATTGATTTCTCCATCTATGGTAATTGAGAGTTTTTCTGGGTATAGTAGTCTGGGCTGCCATTTGTGTTCTCTTAGGGTCTGTATGACATCTGCCCAGGATCTTCTAGCTTTCATAGTCTCTGGTGAGAAGTCTGGTGTAATTCTGATAGGCCTGCCTGTATATGTTTCTTGACCTTTTCTCTTACTGCTTTTAGTATTCTTTCTTTGTTTTGTGCATTTGGTGTTTTGACTATCATGTGGAGGGAGGAATTTCTTTTCTGGTCCAGTCTATTTGGAGTTCTATAGGCTTCTGGTATGTTCATGGGCATCTCTTTCTTTAGGTTAGGGAAATTTTCTTCTATAATTTTGTTGAAGATATTTACTGGCCCTTTCAGTTGGAGGTCTTCACTCTCTTTTATTCCTATTATCCTTAGGTTTGGTCTTCTCATTGTGTCCTGAATTTCCTGGATGTTTTGGTTCAGGTACTTTTTGCATTTTGCATTTTCTTTGACTGTTGTGTCAATGTTGTCTATGGTATCTTCTGTGCCTGAGATTCTCTCTTCTAACTCTTGTATTCTGTTGGTGATGCTTGCATCTATGTTTCCTGACTTCTTTCCTAAGATATTTAAGTCCAGAATTGTCTCTCTTTGTGTTTTCTTAACGGTTTGTCCTTCCATTTTTAGGTCCTGGATAGTTTTGCTCAATTCCTTCACCTGTTTGTTTGTGCTTTCCTGTAATTTCTTAAGGGATTTTTGTGTTTCCTCTTTACGAGCTTCTACTTGCTTACTCATGATCTTCTGTAATTCTTTAAGTGATTTTTTTTTTGTTTCCTCTTTAAGGGCTTGTATCTCTTTACCTGTGTTTTCCTATATGTCTTTAAGGGAGTTATTCATGTTCTTCTTAAATTCCTCTCGCACCATCATGAGATATGATTTTAGATCCAAATCTTGCTTTTCTAGTGTTTTGGGATATCCAGGACTTGCTGTGGTTGGAGTACTAGGTTCTGATGAATCCAAGTCATCTTGGTTTCTATTGGTAAGATTCATGCATTTGCCTTTTGCCATCTGTTAATCTCTAATTTTAGATGTTCTTGCTGTCTCTGACTAGAGCTTGTTCCTCCTGCGGGTCTGTAAGCCTGTGTCAGCACTTCTGGGAGATCAGCTCTCCTCTGGTAAAACCTGGGCACAGATGGCAGTGGATCAGTTGTCAGTCCTGAGTCCTGGTGTCAGAGCATACCCTGTAGACAGGATCTCCACTTGTGGGAAAGGTACAGAGAAGGCTGTGGATCTGTTGTCCCTCCTAGGTGTGAAAGAGGATACTGTCCCAGCTGCTCTGCCGCTTGTGAGGCTTGTGCCTTCTGGCTGGTCCCACCTTAGAAAGTCACTCGAGAGTTGGGTTAAAACACTCCCTGAAGGCAGGCTCTCTGCTTGCAGAGAAGGGGCCGAGAAGGCTGCAGATCCACTGTGTCACTCTTAGGTGTAGACGGAGGTTGAGAGGATCCTGTCCTGGCTGCCCTGCCACTTGTGAGACCACAGTCATTTCTTTTCCTGAAGCTGATCAGCAGAAAGTAAGGCCATAGAGAAAGAATTTACATTTCAGTCACCACTGTGACGAGTACCAAGCTTCAGCATTTGTGTTCTGTCCATCGATTCCCGAGCTTGCGAATGTCAATTACTGTAGATCTCTGTCTTCTCAGTTTCTCATAGATAAATGATTCTACTTTAATTAAAAAATTAATGTTTAACAGTTATGTATAAGGAATATATTGTCGTTTCATTTTAAAATATGGACAGGATATAAAAGAAAATTATATGGAAATAGAGAGTATAAACTTTAGCTTTAATGTAAATAAATTGTAGAGACATATGTAGAATGGTGATGATAAGTAGCCACCTACTGTGTGCTTCAGATTGCTGAGTGATTAGATAAGAGCTCTTAATTATCTTTACCAGTGCAACTAAAACAATATAAAGTGAAACAGCCATGTGAGGTTACAGCTGATTTTACTGTCACATGATTAATCTTATCATAAAAGTTGTTTATAATGTGTGTGCCCCCCAAAAAATCCTACAACTTAACTATGTGGACCTTTGTCAACTATATCTGACTATATTTGCTAGACATCAACAAAGCAATTCACTTTGATTCTTTTAATAATTAGTAATCTCTAGTAGTAAAATAATTTCACTAAAATATTAGAAAAATAAAAACAATACTGAATATCATATCACCAATTAATGATGGCATCCCTTTCATATATATAAATTATTATTATTATTATTATTATTATTATTGTTATTATTATTATTATTTAGCAGATACTGTTAATTGATATATGGTGGAGTAAATGTTATACTTCAAGATTATAGTGGAGAGACTAAGAGAACAATGTTGTTGGAGTTTTTTCTTCTGATGAAAGGATGTTTGGGACAGCTCTCCACTCTCTAGCATCATTTACTTTGTGCTCTTAGCAGGATTTTGGTTTGTTTTTTTGTTTTTGTATGTTTCTTGATCAGAGTCTCACAAATCATCCAAGGAGTAGAGTACCAAGGACTCTCTGCTTCATATAAGCTCCCAAGGGATAGATGTCCCACTGACGAAAAGGGAATTAAATGTTATACTGAAAATGTATTGTGCATCGGTAACCACCATTACTAATTTCAAGTGTTAGAAATCTGTTAAGGTAAATAAAATCACATTCCCTGAAAATAAAAGCACCTATCCACTCCTGCAATTGGTTTATAGCAAAACCAACTAAACAGACAAACTAACAAACCATCCACATAAACTTTCTCTGATAGTTGAACAATCTAAAGACCTAAATTAATGTTTTATGAGTCTAAAAGTTGACAATTAGCCAGCATATTAAAACATTGTTATGGTCTGCATTAGGGAATTACTAAGTCGTTGTGAAATTGTACAAGTCCAATCCCATCAATGAACCTTTTACAAAACATAATGACAAAACATTCGAAGAAGATGCATATTATATGGTTAAGACCAAATAGTAAGATAAAGATTGTACAGTACCTGAGACTGAATTAATGTAACACAGATTGTAAACTATTTTCTAATGTGGTAAGATAAAAGGACTTGGAATGGGAATGATTATAGATAATTTGAAAAAGAAATACAAAATGATTAGAATAGACACTAAAATTAACTGTTTGTTATGTGGTTCATTTAGCAGTATATCCAGATTGTATCCCTAATGAGTTGAAGAATCTATAATCAAGAATAAAATTCTCAAGCCTGACAATGGTGGTGCATCCCTTTACTTCCAGCACTTGGGAGGCAGAGGAAGGCAGATTTCTGAGTTCGAGACCAGCCTGGTTTACAGAGGGAGTTCCAGGAAAGGCAGGGCTGTACAGAGAAACCCTGTTTCGAAAAACCGAAAAGTAAAATAAATAAATAAATAAAGTTCTCACAATAGTATTGAGAGATAATTATATATAAATGAAGATATTACATTGATTACAAAAAAGAGTTTGTTGTCTGTGATCAATAGTAATATATAATATGATAAAGGAATTTTAGCCATGGGGTAGAATAGAATTTCAATTCCTTTAAAGAATTAAACACCACAAAATATATATTACTTAGATATAAAAAGAAAATCAAACAAAAGTGAAATAATAAAATTCTTTTAAGACCAAACTTCAACAAGCCATGACATTAAGTCAAAAATCAAAGAAACAACAACAATCATGATGATATGATGATATCATGATGATATGCACAGCAAACATGATGTGAAGTAAGAGTGAGAAGGAACAGCTCTGATGGGGAGAGCAGTTTAGTTATAAAGCAGTTATGTAGTTATGTATAAGCCTGAACTTAGTCTACCTCATGTCAAAGTTAATTATTTTCTTTTAATATTGAGATTTCTATTAATCTCACCTGAATCTGTAGACATATCTTTCCAGTTGTTTGGTTGAAGTCATATTACCACCATTCCTTCTCTTGTAAATCATAGCATTTTTTAAACATTTGAAAATTTAGGAGGTAAAATTTCTCATTTTAATTAACTTCAGATTACAATTAAGATAAAAATGTTTTATGTATTTACTAAGTGTAACAATTTTTTTATTTGTATATAATCAACATATTTAAGTAGTATAATGTTTTATAATATAATATCATTCTAAAATATTATTTTATTGCATGTAAGTTGCTATGTACTTAGGTCAGAACTACTTACTGATGAAGTGCAGTTCACTAAATTAGATTAACAATGATCTGAAACCTTGAAAAGATGTATTGACAATTTTATTTACCAGTTCAAATATTCAATATTAATTTTTTTCTGTAGGTCTCCTAGTCTGGTGAATTCTGCCAATCATAAATGTACTCAACTGGTGCATTGACTTACTTACCTTGCATTATACACACATACACACACACACACACACACACACACACACACACACGTTTATGAGTGTGTATGTTTGTTCTCATTCCTCATAAAGAAGGTGTTTGCTTAATTTCCTTAAAGTGATCAATGAAATATTAATGTACTTCCATAAAAATAGAATGAGGAATAACATCATATAACTTACTGAAAACTTAACAAAAACTTTAATTTAGGGAAAATATCAAGAATATTTCAGGAAAGCATTTCTGATAAAAATATATTTCTATGTACATCTTTCTTTCAATGAATTTTACTCCCAGAAATATCCTTCATAACATTGCTCCAAAAACAATATTATCTCACATTTCTTTTTGCCCTTTCTAATATATTAGTCCACATACCATTTATTATGAATCTTCTCTAGAAAATATTTCTATATCTTCTTATCTACCTGAGATATATAATCTTTGTCTTGCAAGCTGAATTACAGTTTCTACAATTTGAGTGCCATCTTTATCTATGCCCCTAAAATACTTACCCAACATGTTACATTTCACAAAATTCCATGAAACACTTTTGAATATTATCTTATAGAACTGATTTTATGAGATAAAACTGACAGATTCTATTTGGCCTCCTTTGACCAATAAAAATCCGAAGTGACCCTCTTCGGATTTTTATTGAATCCAAAGTTCATTTCTCCTAGGAATCTTTGAAGTCACATATGTAAGGTTATAGTAGCTTTCATAGCGAAATTTATAACATTCTGTTATAACATTCTTTGGTGAAATATTTTAATACATGAAACACACAATAAATGATTTAGTATTCTTATAGTATAAAATACTACTTGATATTAATACTTATTATGAGTCTCATAGAATCCCTTGAGTGCCTTGGTACTCAGATAAATCTCCAGTCATAAAAAGAAAGGCATCATTACAGAAAATTCAACTGCTCCTGTCAATAGACATGGAGTGCATACTACTTACAATGTCCTAAGCATAAAGGTTTAGTGAGATAATTTATATGAATATAAACATTCTCCGAGTTCTGACAAAACCAAGAACCTTAGCCTTATTAAGCCTCTAAGTTATCAATTGACAGACTACTTCAAAGGAAAGACAAGTCTAATGCTTGCACTTGTGATGAAATAAAAGAACTTGGACTACCACGAGTTTATTCAGTGTCAAGGAACAATCACAATGGACTCAGAGAACATGCAGTTTACTTTGTGGAGTGTGTTGATTTAGAGCAGTTTCAGAGTCACTTTAAAGTTGACGAATTGAACAAAGAGGATGAAGAAACTGGTAAAATGAATATAGAGATTTGTGAAAAGGGAAGAAAATTAACAATGTCAGTGCATACTGGGGGGGTGTTAGGCACGAACTATCTACTGCACACTGAGACAGTACAGGCTAGACATGAACTGTCTACTGCTCTCTGTTGTCACATAAGTCACACAACTGCTACAATGATGAAGGAGGAATACACACACACACACAAACACACACACCCATATATATGGAATATATTATTCCAAGTTCAAACATAAATATTCCAATAACATTTATAGATTATCTTCTGCCACAGCTTAAAGACTGTTCTTTTTTTCCCCATCATAAGATGGATGTGACAATGGCTTCATATATCAAGTTCTAGATCTTTACTTCAATTGAAAAGTAAGATTACCAAAAAACCAAAACAAACAAACAAACAAAAATCAAACAAAGAAAAAACTAAAGACAGAAATTCTAAGCTGGGCATCATGGCACACATCTTTAATCTCAGCTCTTGAGAGGCAAAGAAGTTGAGGCAAACATGATCTATATGAGCTATAAGGACATTCAGGGCTATGTAGAGATCCTGTTTTTTTTGTTTTTTAAAGTTATCAATTCTATTATCCTTCAGGATGGCCATAGATATACTCATATGGAAATGCACTGAAATTATCATTTATTTGATCCAAGCATTTAAATTTGAAGAAATGAAATGGGTCAAATACTACAAAGGACCTGACTCAGCTTGGAGAGGGTTTCTGAGAAATGAATAAATGTCTTGGGAGTGGGGAAAGGAAAGTCTTGAAGTCAAATCATTGGTCCAAGCTGACCACCTGTGTTCTGTTTTATACAGCATTTCCAGTCTTCTTTCTGTGTTCTGCTTTCTCTCTGGAGATTTCTCTATATACATTCTGCTTGCTTGCTATTCTAACAGATCTTCTTGTCCACGTCCTGCTTGCTTGTGACAGTTCTCCAAGCAGTTCTCTCTTTTTATCCTAAAAAAATTCTCTGGATAGCTCATCTCCTGCAGAACACAAGTCCAGTCTTTTATTTTAATGTCAATCCAGTCATTTGTTCCATGTTTACTTTTGATTATATTATGAATCAGCATCCCAGGACCCCAAACTTTTGATTCTTAGGAGACAGTAAGCATAATTTTTATTTTTTTTGAGACAGGGTTTTTCTGCATATCCCTGGCTCTCCTGGAACTCATACTGTAGACAAGGCTGGCCTCAAACTCAGAAATCCCCTGCCTCTGCCTCCCAAGTGCTGGGATTAAAGTCATGCACCACCACTGTCTGGACATTTTTTTTTCTTAACATTGCAGAAGTATTAGGGCATATTCAAAGGATGGGCTATAATCTTTTCTGTTATAAAACTCTAAGATTACAGAGCCTGACTCTATGTATCTATAAAATCTTCTTGATATGATGATTTATCATTCTCAATTTATTTTTAAGTTTTGAAACTGAAGATTGATACATTAGACAGTTTGGAACAGAATTTGTTGAGAATCTCAAAGTGATCTTCCTTAACAATTACTAGTATAGAAATCAATTTACATGCTTCCTATTGCTTATACAAAATTTACATTAAGTAATATTTATTTTACTCCATTTATGTGTATGTACGATATTTCTTAAAATATATTATTTTTATTATTACTTTTTGTGCATTTGAAATCTTTTCACTGAAATATTTGTTTGTCTGGGTGCACTGAGGCTAACTATATAAAATTTTTATTAAAGTTTATTATATTTTACTGTTCACATCACATGAAATTTTGCTCATATTTACCTTGTCTTCTGTGCTGTACATGAGTTTATTCAAATTTATTACACATTATGTCTTGCTTTCTAGTTACCATCATTACTCAAAAAAATTACAGTATTTGCTTATACAGGGTTTTGTAGTCTAGTATTTACCACTATACAAAAGCACATATTACTTTTGGCTGTGTAACCTTAAATTATTTTTTTCTGTGCTAGTATAATATTAATGTTTATATAAAACATATGCTTTGCTATAAAATTCTATTACACACTGTACTACATTTATATCAACAAAATGTATTTTTCCTGCAACACGGCATTAAAATTAGAGATAAAGTACTGAAATTCTACTTTTGACAAAGAATTCCCTGAATCTTTTTGAGAACTCCTTGTTTCTATGTACTTTAAATTCTGAAAATATAGAAGTTTCTAACTATATTTTCTTGGAAAATGTGAAAACAGCAGAATATTTTCTTAAATTCCTTTAGTTGTTATTACATACTGTTTGTTTGTTTGTTTGTTTAATGTATGTGTGTATGTGTGTGTGTGTGTGTGTGTGTGTGTGTGTGTGTGTGTTCCATGGAAAAAATGTAGAGATCATTAGAAAACTGGCAACAGTTGGTTTTATCCATTCACTAAGTACTTACTCATGGTCAAATTCAGGTTGTCTAGTTTAGCAGGAAGTTCATTTACTAACTGATCCGTCTCCCTGCCCTGTTACAGCTAGAAAAGATTTATACATTAAGTTTTCAATAAATCAGAAATTTAAGATGACTGGATATAAAAACTAATCAAGAAAAATATCTATATTAGAACACGGGAACATATTTTTACATAATAAATGTCACTATTTTAGATAATCATGCAAATTGTGAATGGCCTTAAATATTAAATTAGAAGATACAGATTGCATGATAAGATAAAAATCCTATTTTTTTCTTTCTGTAAACCAAGCAGAAACAAACAAAAAAACCCCACCTAATTCTTAGAGAGAGGCACAGATAGAAAATTAGGAAATTGATGCGAACGCAAGGTACAATCTGACAGCAGAACTGATATAATGTGTACCTAGAAATACAGTCTTCAGAAAAATATAGGAAAGTGCCTATATGCTAATAAATGATACTCTGTCACAAATTTATTATGCTTAAAATGAATGGTCTGAAGTTTGATGCACTCAATATAACATAATGAATGTGGGGGACACAAATATCCAGACAGGTCCAGATACCATGACAGGGAGTGCTTTCTCTAAGGTCATCTCATTAAAAGAAAAACTATAGAGACACCAGACACCAAATTATTACAGAAATTTCAACAATACTTATCTGCTGTATATTCAGTATATTAGATATAAAATAGAACTCTTTTTTTCAGAAAACCATCAGACTATCTCAATTTTAGATCTTATTATGAGACATAAGATTGTACAATAGCAAAAAAATCTCATATTAATAACACAGACAATATTTATGTCTTTAATTTAATAATTTATTCTGTCTTACATCATAATGAAATGAAAAAAGAAATCAATAGCAAAAGAAACTAGATAAATATACTATACAAATGTATTAAGCATACTTTTCAATATTCAGTGAGTCACAAGAGAAATAAATGGAAGCAAGAATTAGATGTATCTTGTAACTAAATAAATATAAATTTATAATCCACCAGAAAACATATGCAAAATGAAGACAGTTATAATAAATCAATTTATAGCAATGAATTCTAATACTATAACTTGCATTTTAATAAAGTATCCTTAAGATATCCCTGAGTGTCTTAGAAAAGACAAAAATGAAATTAGTTGAAAGAAAATAAAGCATAATAATATAAAAATTGGACTTAATGAAATGGAAACCAAAATATCATTGCAATGATTTTTTTTTAAAAAAAAGAATGTTATTTTATAAGTTAAATAGCATTTGTAAAACAATAAGTAAGCATATCAAAGTAAAGAGAAATAAGACTCAAGCTATTAAATTTTGAAAACCAAAAGTATACATATACTGTATTAAGTCCAAGTTAAAAACAAATGATTTTGTTTCTAGATACATACAACCTACAAAACATACAAAAAATGAGCATGTAGGACATAAAAGGCAACAAAATAATAAATAATGAGATTATAGGGGAACTGTTGAAGCCAGGAGAGATTATCACATTCTGTTAGAGTTAGAGCTGTAGGTGGATGTGAGCCCCCAGACAGGAACAGAAGGGCAGTGTGAGCTGTTGACTGCACAACCATATTTATAGTAACCCAATCAGAATTCTAATCAATAGTTGAGTAATTATTATTGTATCTATACACAGTAGAGACCTATTCATCTTGGCAACAGAAAAATTCATACTTTTTATTTTTTGGTTCAGAAAGAAGGACTTTCAAATATCTCCAATAATGTTAGCATAAGATTTAAATATGTGATTTGGGAAAAATAAAAAAAAATGGTATATCTTGAATATATTTGTCTTAGTTAGGGTTCTTCTAGAGTCACAGAACTTAGTCTCTATGTAGTAAAGGGATTTATTGATGACTTACAGTTTGTAGTCCAACTCCCAACAATCAACTCCCAACAACAGTCGCGGCAGCAGCTGTGAATGGAAGTCCAAGGATCCAGCAATTGCTCAGTCCCACAAGGCAAGCAGGCAAAGCAGAGAGAGCCTTCCTTCTTCCAATGTCCTTATATACGTCTCCAGCAAAAAGTGTGGCTCAGGTTAAAGGTGTGTGCCACCACACCTTTAACCCCGGATGACCTTGAACTCAGAGCTTTCTATGTTAATCCTATGGGATTTGTAGCCACTATTCCTCAAGGTCTCCATGCCAAGATTCAGGTCAGAAACTTGTATCTCTCAGCCTCCAGATTAGGGCCACAGGTGAGCCTTCTAATTTTGGATTGTAATTCATTTCAGATGTAGTCAAGTTGACAACCAGGAATAGCCACTACAATCCACCCCTTGTCAACTTGACACAAATAATATCCCATGTCCACATGAAACAATAACAAAATCATGAGTACGCCTAACATGATATAACTATTCCTCGTACAATCGCAAACGCATTTATAAACTTACAATGTCCCTTGGGAACATTCTTTAGTGTCTCAACTTAAATACCAATTGATGTTAAAGAAATTGGAAGAAAAGTGTATTCTTAACAAAATAAGACAGAAGCATTCATATTACTTATAATCCTCGTTTCTGCAACTGATTACGTGGCCTTAGCTGGTATTTATAACTACCTTCCTCTACTACCCATTCTGTATTTCCTTCCCCCTCAGCAAGCACCTCAGCAGGTCTTGGCTCTTTTCCTGGAGGATTGACCCATATCTTCATTTCTGATGGGTCTGCATCTTTTGTCATCCTGTTTGGATTAGGTTGTTGTAATTTCTCATTGACCTTAATCACAGGACATGGAAGTACTAATTGACGCCCTAAGGGATCTCCTGCACTCCAGACATAATCTTGCTTACCTTCATTGTGAAGAGGCAATCCGATTTCTCCATGGTAATCTGGATCTATCACTCCTCCTAATACTGTTATTCCCTTCTTAGCCTGTTGGTTTAAGGGCATTAGAAGCCCAAAATGACCAGGGGGAAGTCTGAGCTTCCAGTTCAATGGAATGTTTGTTGTGGCTCCTGGTAGGAGAACTCCACCCTCTGGAACCAAAACTTCTAGGCCAGCAGAACCTAGAGTTGTGGGGACAGGAAGCAAAAATTTTCCTAGAGGGTCACTAGGAGTGATAGTGAGTGGAACTATTCCCTTTTCCACTTAGTCTCTATGTAGTAAAGGGATTTATTGATGACTTACAGTTTGTAGTCCAACTCCCAACAATCAACTCCCAACAACAGTCGCGGCAGCAGCTGTGAATGGAAGTCCAAGGATCCAGCAATTGCTCAGTCCCACAAGGCAAGCAGGCAAAGCAGAGAGAGCCTTCCTTCTTCCAATGTCCTTACATACGTCTCCAGCAAAAAGTGTGGCCCAGGTTAAAGGTGTGTGCCACCACACCTTTAACCCCGGATGACCTTGAACTCAGAGCTTTCTATGTTAATCCTATGGGATTTGTAACCACTATTCCTCAAGGTCTCCATGCCAAGATTCAGGTCAGAAACTTGTATCTCTCAGCCTCCAGATTAGGGCCACAGGTGAGCCTTCTAATTTTAGATTATAATTCATTTCAGATGTAGTCAAGTTGACAACCAGGAATAGCCACTACAATATTCTTCAATAAAGACTGGGGTTTAATGATTATGAGCCTGTTACATAGTTAGTCATTTTATTTGATTCACTGTCTCATGAACATTTTTTCCATTGACAATTCATAATTTTATTGCCTCAAGTAATGAGTTAATTTATATCCAGTAAAACAATTTAGAACTGAGGAAATAATTTATATGATTTTGAGAAAAAATTATTTCATTAGAAACCTGAAAATATAATAATAATTTTAAGACTAGGTTAAAACATTTCAACTATTAATTGGTAAATATAAGATGACAGTGTGGTGCCTGTTCAAACTATAAAAATATTTTTGATGCCTGTAAAACTACATATTGTCATACCATTTTTCACAGTTTTCATCAGTTCGGTTAAAATTCATTAAAGTGTTAGATTTAAATTAAGTTCTCATTATTCTCATATATTGGTCAAATTAAATTCAGTAAATATAAACTTTTGCAAAGATTCCACATTACTACAATTATCTACTAATATGCACAATTGTAAAAATACACCATGATTATATTTTTTATTCTCAGAAAAATATCTGTCAATATCAAACTAAAATAACCAGCTTCCTATGTTTGTACATCAACACACTAATAACACTTCATTCTGTTTGACTAATGTTTACTGGAAGGTACGCTGGATGATACTAGTGGCAAAAGGTAATCATCATTATTACATAATTATTACATTATTACAGCTACATAATCTGCAACCTACAACAGTGACTTGCCTGCAGTTTATATAGGGACAATAGTGGCACAAACATTAGGGCAGACACCAACCTCCTGATTGAGTATAAGGCCCATTCATGAAGTGAAACCCAAAACTGGCGCTGGCATGTTGTTTCTTTGTTTGTTTTTGGTTTTGTGTGGTTTTTAAATTCATTTTCCTAAAATACATTTAAATTATAGATTTCCCAGTTTCTCCTCACCTTTCCACCTGGATACAGGTCCTTCCTGTGTCTTCTAGAAAATAAACAGGCTGCTAAGGAATGAAATAAAATAAAATAAATTAATTAATTAAAATAGGAACAAGCAAACAGTAGGAAAAGAGAAAAATATACAGCACAAGAAACATATACAGATACATATATATATATATATATATACATATATACACATATATATATGTATACACATATACACACACACACACACACACACACACACACACACACGCACATACACAGCGAGATACATACACAAAAAACCCTCCAAAACTCACAAAACTAGAAACCATAATATATAGAAAAGGTATCTATAAGGTAAAAACAAATAAACTAAAGGTAAACAAACAAAGAGAACAAACCTGAATCAACATTATTAAACAAAGAACCTCCTAAGAAGCTATTGTGTTCATTCTGTGTTGTTCATCTACTGCTAGGCATAGGTCCTCCACTTAAGAGTGGTTTGCATCTCCAGTGACACTCCTTTTGCAAATGATTGTCAAGTGAGCATAACTTCTAGGTTAGTGATGGGACATGCATCTACTCCGTTCAGCTCCTGGGTCTTTTCTGGTATAGAGCAATGCCTGCCCTTGTGCATGATGCTACAGTTTCTGTGAACTCATATTGTGATTGTTTATATCAATTTATGTGGCTTTGGGGCTCTTTTGTTTGTTTGGTGTGTGTGTGTGTGTGTGTGTGTGTGTGTGTGTGTGTGTGTGTGTGT
>JADRCD010184886.1:33375-49475 GCA_019843815.1 Montemys delectorum
TGTGTGTGTGTGTGTGTGTGTGTGTGTGTGTGTGTGTGTGTGTGTGTTTATGTGTGTATGTGTGTGTCCTCCTCTATCACTTCTGGCTCTTCAGGTCTTTCTGCCTCCTCTTCTACAGGGTTCCCTGAGAGGAGAAAATTAATGAAGAGTTCCCATTTAAGAGATCAGTGTTCCATCTTTTCTCATTCACTGCATATGGCCTGGCTGTGAGCTGTGTTTTTGTTTCCATTATGTAACAGAAATCTTTTCTGTTGGTGAGCAAGGCACAGTTCTAACAGTATAGTATAGAATAATATAGTAAAGTATAGTATAGTATAGTATAGTATGGTATAGTAAAGTATAGCAGAGCATAGTACAGTATTAGAAGCAAGTTTATTGTTATGTTCTTATAGCAGAACAGTAGTACTTTGTTTGCCTCTACTTCTCTGTTCTGTTTATCTTCAGATTAATGGTTACTCAAGCAGCATTGGTACAGTTTCCTTCTCAAGCAATTGGACTTAAAGGCAATCAGATATTGGTTGACTACTTCCCCAAGCTTTGTACCACTATTGCATTAGCATCTTTTGAAGGCCAATCACCAACATAGATTGAAGGGTGTGTAACTTGTTTGAGATTTATTTCTCTGCTTTGTTACTGTGCAGAGAAACTTCTAGCAATGCAGACATTAGTCCATAGTGGCGAAGGCTCTAGGTTATCACTAGCTCAACTTCTCCATACTCTATGAATGTGTGGAGGTTTTTTTTTGTTTGTTTGTTTATCAATAGGGACTTACTCTCAGTTTGTGGAATGCAACCAATATCTCTTAAAAATAACCTGAGATATTTAGGTGTTCTTATAAGTACACTTTGTCCAAGAAGTCAATTTGATGTAATCAATTCCCTGTATGGGATAATTCACTTGGTAATGAAAGCTGTCCAGCTGGGGCTCCGGATCTCTCCATTATGCCTTTTATTTTCTCCCCTCCCCATTTTATCTTCCCATTCTCATACTAAACATTTATCCTTTACCATCCATAACTATTTTATTTTCCCTACCTAGAGAGGTAACCCCAGTCCCTTACTGTACACATAGCCTCTGTGGTTACAGGATTATAGATTGCTTATCAGTGATTTGATACCTAACATCTGGATATAAACCAGTGCATCCATGTTAGTCTTCCTGTATCATGGCTACTTCATTCAGGCTGATATTTTTCTCTGTTCTATCCATTTTCATTTGAAGTTTCTTTGATTTCCAATTGTAATAACTGAATAATATTCTATAGTGTAAACATACTACAGTTTATTTATTCATTCATGTATTGACATTCATCTAGTCTGTATCCAGTTTCTGGATATGATAGAGTAACGGTGAACATGGTCAAGCAAGTGTCTCTGTAGAAGAATTAATAGATCTTTGGGTTTATGGTCAAGAGTTGTATAACTGTAAGGATGATTCCTAGTTTTCAGAGGAACTGCTACACTGACTGTAATAGTGACTATAACACATTTGAACTCTAATCAGCAATAGATGTCTGTTTCCTGTACTCCATATGCTCATCAGGATAAACTGTCATTTGTTTGATTAACCTTGGCTATTCTGAAAATTATAAGGTGAAATTTCAATGTAGTTTTTATTCTCATTTCCCTGATAATTGAGAATTCTGAATATTCTTTAAGTGGTTCTTAGCCACTTGAATTTTCTGCTTATAAATTTTCTGCTTAGATTTCTATATCATTTTAATTAGGGTATTTATTTTCTTTGTGCCTCACATTTTGAGTTCTTCACATATTTTAGATATTAATGCTCTATTGGATGAGTATTTGGTATTTTTTTTTCCAATTTGTAGCCTGCAACTTTGTCTGCATGATATTGTCCTTCGCTATCCATAGCATTGCAGTTTTACATGAACCTGAGACTAGGCATGGTATTAAGGGAAAGCCAAACATTATTGCTCTTCTAAACGTTCAAATCCACAAAATGATGCCCAGTTGTGGTGGTTTTGATAGGAATAGCCCTAATAGACTCATGTGTTTGGATACTTAGTCCAGAGGGAGTGGCACCATTAGGAGATATGGCCTTGTTAGAGTAGTTGTAGTGTTGCTGGAGGAATTGTGTCACTGTGGGGGCAATATTTTAAGTCTCCTGTGCTCATCTATACCCATTGTGTCACACAGTCTCTTTCTGCTACGTGCAGAACAAGATGCAGAACTAGCTTTTTCTCCAGCACCATGACTGCTAGCATGCTGCCATGCTTCCCATCATGATAATGGACTAAACCTCTGAAACTGTAATTCAGGCCCAAATAAATATTTTCCTTTTTAAGAGGTACATTGATCACAGTGTCTCCTCACAGCAATTAAACCCTGACAGAAATTGGTAGCATGAGTTGTATTGTGCACTTTTTAAAAATTATCCTTGTATTAATCAAATGTTGATTTCTGTGCCCCTATATCTGGGTACAAAACATCGATCCTCAACTATTCCCTGATTGGTCAATAAAAATACTGATCAGCCAATGACTGAACAGTATGAATTGGGGAGAGAATAGGGCTGGACTTTCTTTTTTTTTTCTTTTTTTTTTATTAGATATTTTCTTTATTTACATGTAAATTTTCCCTTTTCCAGGTTCCCCTCCAAAAAATAAACAAACACACAAAAACAACGAGAACAAACCCCTTTTGCCTCCCCCTTCCTCATGCCTGTCACCCCACCCTCTCCCACTTATTGGCCCTGGCATTCCCCTACATTGGGGCACAAAACCTTCACAAAGCCGAGGTCCTTTCCTCCTATTGATGATCGAATTTTCAATCCTCTACTATACACATGTTGCCAGAACATCCAGTCCCACCCTGAATAGTCCTTGATTGGTGGTTGGGTCCCTGGGAGCTTTGAGGGTACTAGTTAGTAATTGTTGTTCGTCCTAAGGGGCTGCAAACCCTTCAGCTCCATAGAACCTTTCTCTAACTCCTTCATTGGGGACAGTGTACTCAGTTCAATGAATGATTGTGAGCCTCTGCATCTGTATTAGTCAGGTATTGTCAGAGCCTCTTAGGAGATAGCTATATAGCATTTTCAACAGATGGTGCTGGCTCAACTGGCAGTCAACATGTAGAAAAATGCAAATCAACCCATTCCTTTCTCCTTGTACAAAGCTCAAGTCCAAGTGGATCAGGGACCTCCACATCAAACCAGATACATTGAAACTAATAGAAAGTAAAGTGGGGAAGAACCTCGAGCAAATAGGCACGGGGAAAATTTCCTGAAGAGAACTCCAATAGCTTCTGCTATAAGATCAAGAATTGACAAATGGGACCTCATAAAGTTACAAAGCTTCTGGAGGCAAAAGACACTGTCAATAGGACAAAACGGCAACCAACAAATTGGGAAAAGATCTTTACCAACCATATATCTGATAGAGGGCTAATGTCCAATGTATACAAAGAACTCATAAAGTCAGCCTCGAGAGAACCAAATAACCCTATTAAAAAATGGGGCATAGAACTAAACAAAGAATTCTCTACTGATGAATACCAAATGGCTGAGAAACACCTAAAGAAATGTTCAACATCCTTAGTCATCAGGGAAATGCAAATCAAAACAACTCTGAGATTCCACCTCATACCAGTCAGATTGGCTAGGATAAAAGACTCAAGTGACAGCAGATGCTGGAGAGGCTGCAGAGAAATAGGAACACTCCTTCATTTCTGGTGGGATTGCAAACTGGTACAACCACTCTGGAAATCAGTGTGGCGGTTCCTCCGGAAATTGGACATAGTTCTACCAGAGGACCCAGCCATACCACTCCTGGGCATATACCCAGAAGATGCTCCATCATGTAATAAGGACACATGCTCCACCATGTTCATAGCAGCCTTATTTATAATAGCCAGAAACTAGAAACAACCCAGATGTCCCTCAACAGAGAAATGGATACAGAAAGTGTGGTACAGCTACACAATGGAGTACTACTCAGCTATTAAAAACAATGAATTTATAAAATTCTTAGGGAAATGGATGGATCTGGAGAGTATCATCCTGAGTGAGGTAACCCAATTACAAAAGATCATACCTGATATGCATTCTCTGATAAGTAGTTATTAGCCCAGAAGTTTGGAATACAGGAAGAACGACCCACAAATCACAAGAAACTTAGGAAGAAGGAAGACCAAAAGGTCGACATTTCATTCCTTCTTAAAAAGGGGAATCAAACACCCACAGAAGGAGTGGCAGAGATTAACTATGGAGCAGAGACTGAAGGAAGGGCTGGACTTTCTAAGTCAGAACAGGAAAAGGACAGAGAGGTAATGGGAATTTGACATGGGGGAGAGTTAAGGAGAAACTATGAGAGAACAACAAGAGCCCAAATTGCCAGATCAATATAAAATGAAAGTATCACTGGGATTTTGACTGGGAGGTAGACAGATTACTATAGAGGACTAAAATAGAGTAACACTGCTCAGTTGTGCCCTTAAAACTTGTTAAATAAATATAATACTCCAGTCTCAAATATTTGGAGTAAGAAAAAAAACTCAACAAACATTTATCAATAGCCACTAATAAGGTTATTACTATGATAGGCCTGCCCATGCTTTTGTTTAGAGGAATGTGGATTTGGGGACTTTAGGTGAGGCAAGCAGTGGAATGCTTTAAGCACTGCTTAATGGAACATAGCAGTAGAAGTGTACAACTAAATGATGCTCAAGGAGTTTTGACTTTTGGGTAGGGATGGGGCTGGATCAAGATGTTTCAAAGGAGGAGAAATTTAGTATTTTATCCAGAGATCCTTTTTGTGGAAATTTGGTGAATTATTCACAGCAAGAAATCTCTAACTATCATACCAATTAATATTGTTATGCCCATAGATTAGTGCCTTATTCCAAATAAGTCAGGGAAGCTTCTTGTTGAAGTAGATGCAAAAAAAACCTCAGAGTCCCACATCTGTTTAATGTAAACACTGAGCAAGAATATACATTATTTATTTTCCTTTTTTCATTAGATATTTTCTTTGTTTACACATCAAATGATATGTCCTTTCTGGATTTCCCCTCCGAAAATTAAATTAAATTAAATTAAATTAAATTAAATAAAAAAAAACCTTGTTCCCTCCCCTGTCCCTCTGCTCACCAACATACTCTCTTCAGCTTCCTGGCCCTAGCATTCCCCTACACTGGGGCATAGAACCTTCACAGAAACAAGAGCCTCTCCTCCCATTGTGGCCAACTAGGCCATCCTCTGCTATACATATGCTGCTGGACCCATTAGTCCCACCATGTGTACTCTTTGGTTCATGGTATTAGTCCCTGGGAGCTCTGAGGGTACTAGGAAGTTCATATTGTTGCTCATCCTAAGGGGCTGCAAATTCTTCAGCTCCTGGGGTCCTTTCTCCAGCTCCTTCACTGGGGACCCTGTACTCAGTCCAATGGATGGTTGTGAGCCTATACTTCTGTATTAGTCAGGCACTGGCAGAGCCTCTCAGGAGACAGCTATCTCAGGCTCCTGTCAGCCAGCACTTGCTGGCATCAACAATCATATCTAGGTTTGATGACTGATTATGGGAAGGATTTCCAGGTGGAGCAGTCTCTGGATTGTCCCTCTTTCAGTCTCTGCTCCATAGTTTGTCTCTGCAACTCCTTTGATGGGTATTTAGTTCCCCCTTCTAAGAAGAAACAAAGTATCCACACTTTGGTCTTCCTTCTTGAGTTTCTTGTAGTTTGTGAATTGTACTTTGTGTATTCCGATCTCCTGGGCTAATATCCACTTATCAGTGAGTACATACCATGTGTGTTCTTTTCTGATTGTGTTACCTCACTCAGGATGATATTCTCCAGATCTATCTAAGAACTTTATAAATACATTGCTTACTTTTGAATGTAATGGCTTCATCAGCTTCTCAATACCCAGGAATCTATGAAAGAAAGGAGACAGGAAGATTGTAAAGCTCAAGGTGATTGATGACTACAAGGAAAGAATATCTCCCCGCAACAGAAACTATGGCAGCCTGTATATGGTCTCTAGAGATTCAAGCCATATGAGGTCCCAGCACTGATTGAGGGTATTGTACCTGGGGTCCCAACTCTAACCAAGAAGTTATTTGCAATTGATACTCTACGGCAATGGTAAAGTACATTTTCTCCAATGGAGTCTCACTCTATTGATATATAAGTCATACTTCAGATAAAGATCAATGCCTAGTAGGTGGGTACATAAAACATGCTGAGTATAATTTTAGTGGACTGTTTGTTTCATTTTGCCTTGTTTTGGAACGTGTTTCATGTATGTTTTATTTGTTTGTTTTACTTTATTTTTTCTGGGATATTTTTGTGCTTTTTGCTTTTGGTTCTCATTTTTTTTTTCTTATTTGTTTTTGAAAAAGAGAGACAATGAACATAGATTTGAATAGGTAGGTAGATTGTGGAAGGAAAAAGAGGGAGAAAGACATAATCAAAAAGTACTTTATTAAAATATCTTCAATAAAAACTAAACGATGGACAAGGCTTAGTATCAAGAGCATTTACAAATATATTTAATCTGTACCTACATGAATAAAAATGTACAGAATATTTCTGTAAAAGAAATGTCACCCTGACATGGGACAAAGTGAAGTTTTAACATAAAATAAGTGGTTATATTTCTAGAAAGCCTTGCAAACTCCTATTTATAAATAATAATGTCTCTTTAAAGAAGCCAACACAAATATTTCTTATAAATTTCCTATAAATTGTTTATTCAGATTCAGACATCAGCATCCAGACCTGACAAGCATCCTATTCTCAGTAGGCCACGCTGCTGATAGTGCTCTACTAATTAGGAAATAGGTAATTTATTGAGTCTTAAAGCTGGGATTTATTTGAAGTTATTAACATCACTTATTCAAAATATTTTTCATGAATTTAATGTATTTAATTGAAAAATATAACTGATATAACGGGACCCAAAAACGTGAGTGAACAGAACGTTTATATCTTATAATTCTCTTCTTGGGGGCCATGTACAATAGAAAATGTAAACAAAATGATAAAAGAATAATGTAAAGAGAAGTTTAATAAAGAACACATATGTGAAATATTAAGAAATTATTAGCAAGGAAAATAGTCGACACATACTGAGTGTGTGCCAGAATGAGAAAGAAAAAAAATGCAGAAAATGTACACATAGACATACTCACCATAGTATTACCTGAGGACCCAGCTATATCACTCCTGGGCATATACCCAGAAGATGCTCTAGCATGTAATAAGGGCACATGCTCCACTATGTTCATAGCAGCCTTATTTATAGTAGTCAGAAGTTGGAAACAACCCAGAGGTCCCTCAACAGAGGAATGGATACAGAAAGTGTGGTACAGCTACACAATGGAGTACTACTCGGCTATTAAAAATAATGAATTTGTGAAATTCTTAGGGAAATGGATGGATCTGGAGAGTATCATCCTGAGTGAGGTAACCCAATCAGAAAAGAACACACAGGGCATGCCCTCAATGATAAGTGGATATTAGCCTAGAAGCTCAGAATACCCAAGATACAATCCACAAACCACAAGAACCTCAAGAAGAAGGAAGACCAAAGTGTGGATGCTTCGTTCCTTCTTAAAAGGGGGAACAACATACTCATGGAAGGAGTTACAAAGACAAACTATGGAGCAGAGACTGAAGGAAGGACAATCCAGAGACTTCCCCACCTGGGAATATTCAGTCATCAAACCCAGATACAATTGTGGATGCCAGCAAGTGCTGGCTGACAGGAGCCTGATATAACTGTCTCCTGAGAGGCTCTGATAGTACCTGACTAATACAGAAGTAGAGATTCACAGCTATCCATTGGACTGATTACAGGGTCCCCAATGAAGAAGCTAGAGAAAGGACCCACGGAGCTGAAAGTTTGCAGACCCTTAGGACAAACAAAAATATGAACTAACTAGTACCCTCAGAGCTCCTAGGAACTAAACCACGAACCAAAGAGTACACATGGTGGGATTCATGGCTCCAGGTACATATGTAGCAGTGGATGGCCTAGTCAGTCACCAATGGGAGGGGAGACCCTTGGTTCAGCGAAGGTGCTATGCTCCAGTGTAGAGGAATGCCAGGGCCAGGAAGCAGGAGAGGGTGGGTTGGTGAGCAGGGGGAGTTGGGTGGGAATAGGAGTATTTTTCGTAGGAGAAACCTAGAAAGGGGATATCATCCGAATGTAAATAAAGAAAATATCTAAAATAAGGGGAAAAAAGAAAAAAAAAGAAAATCTGTTTTTGTCCAACTTCATTCGCATATTCTTGAACTCACTTTCTGCGTAATGATCCTGTCTGTCCTAAACAGTGAACCTATAACAAGAAAAGCTGAACTCATGTAGCTTTGGATTCTAAGTCTCATGCTAGTAAACCTTTATTTTTGTATTAACTTTAATATTGAATGTGTCCGTACATTTAATATGCAGAATTATTTTCAGGGGATGGGTTGTGGAAACCAGATTACTGACAAATGTAAATGATTTATTAAAGCCAATATATAATTATACATTTTAAATAAAATTCTGACATGTCACTTAGAAAATACTAAGTCTCTTCCTTATTTTTGCAAGTTAGTTTCTAACATGAAGTATGTAGAAAAAAAGAAATATTAATATGCCTAGTCTTGTTCCAGAGTCCAGAGTTTTTGAAGTTTCTGAGAGTCTTTTCCTATCATTACTTGAAGTCTTTCATTATATATATTTATTTATCACTTGGTATTCTGTTACTATCTGCAAATTATTCGTTACTTTCCATACTTGGTTCTTTTTATTTTTTATTTTCTTCAATTTATGTGTTAGGCTTGCATCGTATGTGAAGAAATAATGTGAACTCTATAGAACCAGAGAAATGAGACTGGATGTTACCCACTCTGTAATTATCCCATTTTCTACAATCATTAGGTAATCAACAGATGTTTGTTGAAATGCTCCTTGGATGTAAGGAAAACTTGAAGAAATAGAAGTTGACAGTCTGTCACATGAAAGTACTATGTTTATCTTGAAATCACATACTAAAAATCAGGATTCTAATGTATTTAAAAATTTAAATATAGGACTGGAGAGATGGCTCAGGGGTTAAGAGAACTGACTGCTCTGCTGAAAGTCCTGAGTTCAAATCCCAGCAACCACATAGTGGCTCACAACCATCTGTAATGAGATCTGCTGCCCTCTCTGGGGTGCCTGAAGACAGCTACAGTGTACTTACATATAATAAATAAATAAATAAACCTTTAAAATATTTAAATATATATTAGGTTCACTGTGTATTTTTACTATTACCATGAAGTTATTCTCAGTCCTACACCCAGTTATATTCCTATTATATGTGCACCTATATAAATATATACCCACATTTGTATTTTCAAACATACATATATGGAAATAGCAACATTTTTATAACCTAAGATTCTAATTTATTTATTTTTTTAAGGAAAAATATCAAACGTATTGAAAATAGTTCAGGAATTCTGGATTTTAAAAAAAATCCTATCTCACATGAATATATGAATTACTGTAAAGTGAAAATATTATGAACATACATTTTTATGCATGAAAAATATATATTTATACAAAATAATGCATGGTGATTTAGTACTATAATTATAATAATTATATAATTTTCAGAGAAAGTTAATATTTTTTATTTTTAAAAACTAAGATTTTGATGAATGTTAATTCAATACTCTTTAAAATCATACTCTTAAAAATGGTTGATTATGGTTAGAGAAAATCTTAGATGGAGTTAATTAAGACAGTAATTTAAAAATGCTTAATTTACCCACTTATAACATGAGATGCTAGAGTACTGTGCAAACAGTGTTCATATACCTTTTCAAATGGTAACATCTTTTATTAGCTACTTCTCTGTTGCTTTGGTAAACACCATAATCATGATAACTTACAGGAGAAGGAGTTTACTTCAGGTTTTGGCTCTAGAGTGTTAGAGTACACAATAATAGGACATCATAGCAGTATGCAGAAAAATTGTGGTAGAAACAAAAAGGTGGGAACATACATCTTGAACCACAGGCAGCGAGCACGGAGAAAATTAAAAAATGTCATGAAGACTTTAACCTTTCAGAGCCTACTTCCAGTGGCATACTTTGTCTAATATCGATTAAAACTTCCAAGTTTTAGTGATAACTGCATAAAGTCTTGAATGACCTGAAAATATTCAGGTCATTTCGATTTAGACTGCCTGCCACAGGACTCCTGTTAGTAGAAATGATTTGTTTTGTATGTTCAACATATATTACAGCATACACTCTCAGATCTATAAGCTTGCTTTTACTATCATCATCTTTTAAGATTACACAACTTAAGTCTCAGGGATGCTTCAAAGTGGTTTGGGGATGTATTTAAGATGAGAGAACACATACTGGAATCTTTTCCCATTCCTCACATTAAACAATATTAATAAGCTAGAAATAATGCTTATCACAGTAGGTGACATGAACTGTAGGATTTTAATGCCAGACCTCAGTTCATCCTGAGATATGGAGGTGGAAATTTCCTCTACTACTTGAAAATCAAACTAAATCTCTGGACATTTTAGGAACCACTGTTCAGTATTTCTATGTAAGTGAAAAAAAAAAAAAAAGACTTCCTAATGCTACTAAACGACACTCTTGTCATAAGATGTGTGCCACCCAGATAATCCCATTCCTTATGGTAGGGGAGGCACAAACCAAGTATTCATGTTTCATGTGAGGAATAGGGACCTGCTTATATTTACCAGGCATGTGTAAGGTTTTAGCAATAAAATAATATAGCTGTTTATTTCAGGGCCTGGCACTGCCAACATGTGTCATATCTGCAAACATTATGTAACCAAAAAGGAGAAGATAAAATATGTCTTATTAAACAGTTGGAGTCTTGATTGTTTCCAGTTTTCTCTCACACATTATGTTTTAAATAAAACTATACATGAGTCTCCATTCTTTATTTATAAAGTGAGGATAAGGATATCAAAGTAAATAAAAAGTTTAAAGAGTTTATATTAAAATATAGAAAATAATATTCTAAGATTTGGGGAAGTAATTGCTCAAAACATTTACTGTCATGATTTGAGAATATTTTTTAGACATTCTAAATATAAAAGAACTAAATTACATAGTTTGGCATGATTTTCAATATTACAATATTGAAATATGAAAAATAAACTGAGTTATTATGGATTTGGGTTAGAAATGACTTGATATTCTTGCCTCAAGAGCTTATTGTGTAATTGTGTCTGTAATTATCATTATCATCAGTATTGTCATTTTAATCATCATCATCAAAATCACTATTAAAGACTATAAAACAGACAAAATGCTATGATCAAATATGTCTGTTCCCAAACTTTAGTATTCCTTTGGATTCCAAAAGAATACCCCATAATAAAGTAAAATAAGATTTTAGAAGTATCATGAGAAAAGTTTTAATAACAAAATTTTACCACAGTAAGATTTATGCTAGTATTATAGGTATATCTTCCATTGCTTCGGTAAAGCTTTTAATTTAATTTGCACTCTATATAGATGCACTAACTGTTAATAGTTTCATGTGCTATCCCTGCTATTAAAACCTTGCCAACTCTATTACTTTACAGATTTGATTTCTTTCGAGATGTAAAAAGCATCATACTGTTATTATTTATTATATTACTTAAACTACCTTATCTAAATAATTTGATACAAGAAATACATTTCACAGAACATATTTGCTTGTGTAGGAGGTATATGTATATTTATCTAACTTCGCTTATTCCAATATTTCTTTCAATTAGCTATGTCACTAGACTGCTTGCTTCTATAACTCTCTCTAACTAGGTAAATAAAGACAGTAAGAAATAAGTTGTGACTTTGATCTATCAGGGATTTTATAGCCCTCTCTGATTCATAGGAATCAAACACTTGAGGAATATATGAATATATGATATTAGAATGTTTGAAAAAGAACATCATGAATATAAGAGTAATAGGAAATCCATAATGCTAGTTTGTTTATTTATTTATTTATTTATTTACACTCCAGATTTTATTCCCCCTGCAGTCCAACCACTACTGTTCCACATCCCATACTTCCTCACCCAACCCCTGGCCTCCACGAGATGTCTCCACCCCTCACACCCCAACCCAGCAGAACTCTAAACTCCCTATGGCCTCCAGGCTCTTGAGAGTTAGGTGCATCTTCTCTGACTGAACCCAGACCTTGCAGTCCTCTGCTGTATATGTGTAGTGGGCCTCATATCAGCTGGTGTATGCTGCCTGGTTTGTGGATACCTCGGGGGTCCAGGTTAATTGAGACTGCTGGCCCTTCTACAGGGTTGCTCTTCTTCTCAGCTTCTTTCAGCCTTTCTCTAATTTAACAACAGGAGTCAGCAGCTTTTGTTCATTGGTTGGGTGCAAATATCTGCATATGACTCTTTCAGCTGCTTGTTGAGTCTTCCGAAGTGTGGTCATGGTAGGTCCCTTTTGGTGAGCTCTCCATAGCCTCAGTAATACTGTCAGGCCTTGGGACTTCCCCTTGAGCTGGATCCCTCTTTGGGCCTGTCACTGGACTCCTCAGTCTCCTCTCCATTTCCATCCCTGCAGTTCTTTCAGACAGGAACAATTATGGGTGAGAGTTTTGACTGTGGGATGTCAACCCCATCCTTCACTTGATGCCCTGTCTTTCTGCTGGAGATGGGCCCTACAAGTTCCCTTTTCCCTCTGTAGGGCATTTCATCTAAGGTCCTTCCCTTTGAGTCCTGAGAATTTCTCACTTCCCAGGTCTCTGGTGTATTCTGGAGGGTTCCTCAACCTCCTACCTCCTGAGGTTGCCTGTTTGCATTCTTGCTGCTGGCCTTCAGGACTTCAGTCCTTTGCCCTCACCCAAAAATAAAACAAACTTAAGTTTGGGGCATGTCAGAACAAACACAATATCAAGTTTTAAAATGAGGACCAAATCTATTTGTCTTCAAAGCTTGTAATTTCTTATTTTAAAACTTCAATATAAGCAGGGCAGTGGTGGCACACACCTTTAATCCCAGCACTTGGTAGGCAGAGGCAGGCAGATTTCTGAGTTCGAGGCCAACCTCGTCTACAGAGTGAGTTCCAGGATTGCCAGGGCTATACAAAGAAACCCTGTCTCGAAAAACCAAAACAAACAAACAAACAAACAAATGAAAAACTTCAATATATATAAATCTGAAATTTACAGTGCTATATTTGGTCAATCATTTTAAGTCTATGGATTGTCCAATATAAATTTTTTCTCTTATTTTGAAAGGAGAGGTTTTCTCACAGCTTAAAGCTATCCTAACAATTGAAATGTGGACATCTCTGTCATCTTAAATCAATTCCTATATACTTCCATGCTTACTATTTACCATCTCTTCGCAAAATCCACAGAGGATTAATTTAAAACACCTATTAAAATGGGAGACCATCCCTGAAATGGCTACTGTCTAATGTAAATCAGAGTAATGATATATGTACATACAAGAGTATACCAGAATATAGATAGTTTAAAAATATAATAAGTAGAATTGGTGAAGACAATGACACAAGTTAATACATACTATCTGCGTCCGAGCATAGTCAGGAAGTTAGAGGGTTAAGTTGATATTCTTCAAGTATAATATATTTTAAAGACTGTTTACTAAGAACACAAGTAAATAGCGAACATTAGTGCACTTGGGACTTCCTTTTTGTTAAGCTCCAATACCACCTAGAAGGGGGAACAAAATAATTTTGAGAGGCTGAGGGAAGGAGGTACCTAGATGGGAGAGGGGAGAAGGGGGGAAAGGTAGCAGGATCAGGTATTCTAGGAGGCAGGAGAGAAGCCCAGAGGTCTACAAGAATGAGTAGAAATATGCAGCACTCTCGAGTCAAGGATAGGGGAACCTCTAGAAAGTCCCATACACCAGGGATGTGAGAGGTTCCCTGGACCCAATGGGGATGACCTTAGACAAAATGACCAACATTGGAGACATGGAATCTGAAGAGACCACAACCACTAGTAAATAGACATGGTCCTCAGTTGAGGCATGGGGCCACCCACCCATCTCAAAATTTTTAACCTGGAATTGCTCCTGTCTAAAGGAAATGCAGAGACAGAAATGGAGCACAGACTGAAGGAAAAGCCATCCAGAGACCAGCCCAACTTGGGATCCATCCCATGTGCAGAGACCAAACCTCAACACTGTTGCTGATACCATGTTGTACTTGCAGACAGGAGTCTTGCATTGCGGTCCTCTGAGAGCCTCTATCAGCAGCTGACTGAGACAGAAGCAGGTACTCACATCCAACCATTAGACCGAGCTCAGGAACCCCTATGGAAGACTTGCGGGAAGGAGTGAAGGAGCTGAATGAGATTGAGACCCCACAGGGAAAATAATACTATCAACTAACTGTACACCTCAGAGCTCCCAGGAACTAAACTACCCATCAAAGAACATTCATAGACTGGTCCATGGCTCCTACTACATATGTAGTAGAGGACTGCCTAGTCTGGCCACAGTGGGAGGGGACATGCTTGGTCCTGTGAAGACTTGATGCCCTAGCAAAGTGGGATGCTAGAGGTTTGAGGTGTGAGTTGGTGGGTGAGCACCCACTTAGAGGGTGGAAGGGGGATGTGGTGGGGTGATCCTGGAGGGGGTACAAGGGTGACAAACATTTGAAATGTAAATAAATGAAATAATTAATTAGAAAATATATTTTTCAAGAAAGACAAGGAGATTGTTAGTGCAAATGAAATTATAAGGTAACACAGTATTGAAGGACAGTCTATACAGAAATTTTAAATAGTAGGATTATATGGGTACAAATTCCATGGAATTCCACTACCTTGTCACACAGATACTAGAGACCCTTGTATCACTGCCAAGTATAAGACATGGTGGAGATGTGTGTATCAAGTTGACAGATCCTGAAATCATACTTTCAAATCTCATTCCTAACCATGCTTTCTAGAACAGCAGTCTTTACTAAACCATCTCTAGAGGGTTTGAATTAAAATGTAGCTTATTAGAGGAATGATTGAGCCACTCATCCTGAAATCCTCCTACATCTGTTTGAAATGTTATATTTCCAAGTAGATAAATTAACATTTTGTTTTATTCATTAGTTTTTTGTGTTTATTTTGTTAGTGGAATCACTGAAACTTTGAATCATTTTGTACTAACTATTCCCTGGTGGGCATTTCTTAGTAGTTGGCTTTGTCTAGAAACAACCCAGATGTCCCTCAACAGAGGAATGGATACAGAAAGTGTGGTACATCTACACAATGGAGTACTACTCAGCTATTAAAAACAATGAATTTATGAAATTCTTAGGGAAATGGATGGATCTGGAGAGTATCATCCTGAGTGAGGTAACCCAATCACAAAAGATCACACATGGTATGTATTCTCTGATAAGTGGTTATTAGCCCAGAAGTCTGGAATATAGGAAGAATGACCCACAAACCACAAGAAACTTAAGAAGAAGGAAGACCAAAAGGTGGACATTTCATTCCTTCTTAAAAAGGGGAACCAAACACACACAGAAAGAGTGGCAGAGATTAACTATGGAGCAGAGACTGAAGGATGGACAAACATATAGCTATCTCCTGAGAGGCTCTTACAATACCTGATTAATACAGAGGTAGAGGCTCACAGCCATTCATTGAACTGAGTACACTGTCCCCAATGAAGGAGTTAGAGAAAGGTTCTATGGAGCTGAAGGGTTTGCAGCCCCTTAGGACAAACAACAATTACTAACTAGTACCCTCAGAGCTCCCAGGGACCCAACCACCAATCAAGGACTATACAGGGTGGGACTGAATGTTCTGGCACCATGTGTATAGTAGAGGACTGCAAATTTGATCATCAGTAGGAGGAAAGGACCTAGGCCCTGTGAAGGTTTTGTGCCCCAGTGTAGGGGAATGCCAGGGCCAATAAGTGGGAGAGGGTGGGGTGGCAGGCATGGGGAGGGGGGAAGCAAAAGAAGTTTGTTCTTGTTGTTTTTGTTTGTTTGTTTGTTTTTTGGAGGGGAACCTGGGAAAGGGAAAATTTACATGTAAATAAAGAAATTATCTAAAAAAAAAAAAAAACTTAAAAATTAAATATTGAAAAAGTTTTGAGTGACACGTTTCCCAAAAAAAAAAAAAAA
>JADRCD010184887.1:0-13857 GCA_019843815.1 Montemys delectorum
AAAAAAACCAAGCACACATCTCATTAGCATACAGGTTTGCTTTTATCTTTAATAAAAATGGTAAAATTATGTGCATAACAAAGAATTGCTTTAAAATAAATTTCCTTGTGTCTTATTTTCAGCCACTGCTTAATTCATATACCTATCTAATTGGCCCATATACTCAATTACACACAATTTGTTGGCTGTAAGGGAGTCATGAATCCCTTACATCCTGGCTGAGTTATGCCTGCTCTCCTATGTCCCCACTGGAAACACCTGCATGTCTCTGTCGCCTCATGCTACCACAAACCCTTACTGAATCCCTGAGAGCTGTGCATCTGCCCCATATCCCACAGAACTGGATTCTCTGCTTTATAAGACTTCTGCTTATTTCAGCTCTCAGGTATTCCTCATAAATAAAATGGCTGCCCATGCTTACTTACCTAGAAGAGAGCTTTCCTAACTATACTTTAATTTCACCATTTCTTGTTCTTTCCTCTGTACAGCAGTGCCTTTCCTATTTTAGGTAATTGGTTTGTATGGTATACCTGTCTTGGTTTTCTGGTAGTTTAAAAGACACATTGTCTTGGAACTGTCTACTAATTTGAAGATTGGAAAGTCCCCTGGCCCCCTAAATTTTAATAATTAACTTAAAGGTGAATATTTAAACAGAAGTCAGTTAATTACTTGGTGATGGCTATTTTTCACTACATAATTCTTCCCCACTATTATAATTTTTAAAAATTTAAAATGAAGCACCTCTTCAATATTTTTTTTTCTGAATGTGGTGCTATTTAGCATTCACTTACCACACACTGATAGTATTTGAAACTTCCACCGAATTTTTAAACTCAAAACCGAGGCTGTCAACTTCTACCCAGGAAAAGATGTGGCGCTGAACTGCAGTGCTTTACTGAATGAAGGTGATCTGTTTTACTGGAGCATCAGGAAAGAAGATAGCTCAGACCCTAATGTGCAAGAAGACAGGAAAGAGACCATGTGGTATGTACACACGACATGTGGGAGGCGCAGTGGTGCATGCTGTAAAACTCACACATGCACACAGCAGAAGAAAGGCTGGCCTCCTGGGTGGCTGATGGGATGTTTAAGTTAGCTTTAACTGTAATTATAATTTGCTTATCATCATCATTACCATGTCCTAAGGTTACCTATCAATCATGTAGACATTTGCTGTACTGTACATATCTAAGCTTGAAGAAAGGAGTTTCCTAAGAATGTCAGTGAGCATTTTCAGCATCGTTTTATAAAGGGACCAGTTAGTCAGAGCCTTGGGGTGAAATCACCAAGCTCCTCGTGAGAGAGGAGGTGCCATAGGGTGCCATAGTTTCTTGGATTTTGAGAACCATGACAAACGCTTTATTTTGATTAATGTGCCTCAAAAGTAAAAATGGCGTATACACTCAAACTCCATTCTCTTAACCGCTGAGAATATCCAGCTTTGATGTGATTTGTTATCTCTTGCACTCCTATAGGAGTCTGATTCCCAATGTCTTTTGAATGTGTAGAGAATGGAAGAATAAACCCACTCTGTCCTTAGGAGGGGGAGGCCTTTGAAATGTGGTTTGACTGGGTTAGGTAGTTGTCTCTGCCAGGGTTCTGTTGCTTTGAAAAGTCATCATGACCAACTCATTCTTTTTTTACTCCACACTTTGTCTCTGTATTTCCTCCCATGAGCATTTTGTTCCCCCTTCTAAAAAGAACCAAAGCACGCACACTTTGGTCTTCCTTCTTCTTGTGTTTCATGTGGTTTCTGAATTGTATGTTGGGCATTCTGAGCTTCTAGGCTAATATCCACTTATCAGTGAGTGCATACCATGTGTGTTCTTTTGTAACTGGGTTACCTCACTCAGGATAATATTTTCTAGTTCCATCCATTTGCCTGTGAATTTCATGAAGTCATTGTTTTTAATAGCTGGTAGTACTCCACTGTGTAAATGAACCACATTTTCTGTATCCATTCCTCTGTTGAAGGACATCTGGGTTGTTTCCAGCTTCTGGCTATTATAAATAAAGCTGCTATGAACATAGTCACCAAAGCCACTGTTGTGGATGCCAAGAAGTCCTTGTTGACAGGAGCCTGATACAGCTGTTTCCCGAGAGGCTCTGCCAGAGCCTGACATGTACAGAGGCAGATGCTCACAACCAACCATTGGACTAAGCATGGGGTCCCCAATGGAGGAGTTAGAGAAGGGACTGAAGGAGCTGAAGGGGTTTGCAACCCCACAGGAAGAACAACAATATCAACCAACCACACCCCCCAGAGCTCCCAGGGACTAAACCACCAACCAAAGAGTACACATGGAGGGACCCATGGCTCCAGCCCTGTGTGTAGCAGAGGATGGCCTTGTTGGGCATCAATGGGAGGAGAGGCCCTTGGTCCTCTGAAGGCTCGATGTCCCAGTGTAGGAGAATGCCAGGATGGGGAGGTGGGAGTGGGTGGATGGGTGGGTGGGTAGGGGAATACCCTCATAGAAGCAGGGGGAATGGCAGAGGGGAGGTTAGGGGGGACCGGAAAAGGGGATAATATTTGAAGTATAAATAAAGAAAATATCCAATTAAAAAAGGCATTTAATTGGGGCTTGCTTACAATTTCAAAGGCTTAGTCCATTAGCCTCTTTGCAGGGGAAGTGGGAGATGTGGTACTGGAGAGAGAGCTGAGAGTTCTATATCTGCTGGCATCTACTGGCAAGAGGGAGAGCTAGACTCTGGGCTTGGAAAGGGCTCTTTAAAACCTAAAAGCCCACCCCCAATGACACACTTCCTTCCACAAGGCTACACCTCTTAATGCTTTCAAATGGTGCCACTCCCTGGTGACCAGTTATTGAAATTTATAAGCCTATTGGGGCTATTATTCCTGAAACTGCCACCAAAGTGGAGTCCCTGTGACTGAATTCTGATGGCTTTAAGGCATGGAGGAGAGAGACCATTTATAAGTCCACAGATGCTACTGCCATGGTATGACGTAGCTCAAGGCCCTGCTAGAGCACATGTCATACCTTTGGACTGTAAGCTACACAGCATCTTTTCTTCTTAGACTCTGGCTACCCAAGATTCATGTGTAGCAATGAAAGACACAGACCACAGAGCTGGCTGGCTATAGTTAGTAAGAATGATGGTATGGAATGAATTCCATGTCCTTAGGCAGGAGAAGTAGAAAAACAAAGGAGGGGAAGTGTACCAAGCTGCGAATTCTGTTGCTCTTTTGAGGAGTCAGGAAACTAATTTTAATTCACACCAGAAGCAGAAACATGCCTGACGCTTCCTTTCAATATTTTAAACATATAAACTCCCGTCTCCTCGGTAGGTAGGCTTACGGCTCACGAACAAAACCTGTTGCTAAATTATCCTCTTAACGTTACAGGACTTCTGAAGGCAAACTGCATGCTTCAATTATACTGAGAATTCAGAAAATTACTGAAAAATATCTTGATGTTTTATATAATTGCACTGTGGCCAACGAAGAAGCCACAGACACCAAAAGCTTCGTCTTGGTGAGAAAAGGTACAAGACATGCTACTCTTGACAGGCTCTCTCTGTGATTTCAGACAGTCACAACAACAAGCTTTCATAGGCGAAGAGACCCTTCCGAGGTCACACGGCAAGGTGACAAAAACCACAGCTTCTAGGTCTAGATCCACGTGCTTCCCTCCCACGGGAGCTTCTCCATCATCCCCTCTTGTCACGTGAGCATCTGTTGTGTGGGCTGCACCCTTGTGAAGCAGAAGCGCGTTTATCTGCTTCTCCTGTTAACTGAAGCTGTTTGTATTTCCTGGGCACTGCTCAGTACCAGCTCAACACCTCTCACAACCTCAGAGCCTCTGCCTCTCCTTGTTCCTCTCAATTCATGTATGTCACCTAGGGAATAGGATCTTCCTGTCTCTGGAGCATCAGGAATTCAAAGATCTCTCTCAAAAGACGTAGGAACCCCAGAGCATGACCTCTAAGAGTTTCCTTATTAAATATACATAATTGTTTACTTCATGGAAGGACTGATTTTACTGGAAAGATTATCTCTTAAAAGTGTAATACATAGGAGGGTAAAATCTTCAGTGAGGCTTATACTGTCTGATGTGTCCCTATACCATTAGTATTTCCTCCTGGAGAATAAGCAAAGGAAAAAAGATAATGCATAGGTAGGGAGTTGCTGCAGCATTTTCTATGCTTATAAAAAATTAGAATCATTATAGAGATTAGTATACAGTGAATCAATAAAGAGTTGTTGGTCAAAGGAGGAAATAAAATGTGATTAACATTTAACCTCAGCTAAATAAATATATCAGGATCAAAAGGCTTTTTGTATTTTTCTGGGTATGGGCAGTAAACATGTACGCAATGTGTGAGCCTAGTGTCCACATAAGCTAGAAGAGGGAATCAGATTTTCCCAAGAACTGGAGTTACAGATGGTTGTGAGGCTCCAAGTAGATGCCGAGAATCGAATCCTGGACTTCAGCGCCAAGTACTCGTAACTGCTGAGTCATCTTTCCCACCTCCCCAGAAGGTTTTGACATTGTTCAGCCATCAGCACTTTCTTGGATGGCTGCTAGAAATTATTATTTTTTTTTATACCCCTCTTTTCCCTCTTTGCTCTTTTGTGTTTATCTGTGGTGAATACAAACTGAATCGATCTGAGGGACATGATTTTGTTTTGAAGAATATATGGCCTAAAATTTTTTCAAAACCCGCTGGAGTGCTGTGTCAGGCACTGCTGTGCATTCTGTCGAGTGTCTCGTTCATCAGCAACATAAGCTAAGCAGGAGGGCTCATTTATTATTTTTACTTTGTACATGAAGATACTAAGGATTAGAAGCCTCAAGGATCTTTTCCTAAAACATAAACTAATTGATGCAGCCATATTGGAAACCCAGTTAAAGATATCGTATTGTTGGCTCATCCAATAATAGCGATTCTTGATCCAGTCCTTTGTGCCTCACCCTAGTGTGTTACTGCTCCAGAAATCTAAATTCCACAGATACAGATGGCCTGAGTGGCCATACTTTTGCTTCATGTCCTTGAATATCATTGGACACCTTTACAAGTTGGAGTAAAAATTTTCCCACTGTAGACTACCAGCAGGAGTGTGGGGACCTAGGGGGAGTAAGGAAGCATGTGGGGCAACAGACACTTATGTCAGAGTGAAGTGCAAGAACTGACTGCCACAACATGATGGAGGGAAATGCTGGCCACATGCCTTTGATTCATGATTTTCCTTTTTCTCTCTTCGTTTTTCTGCAGAAACACCTGATATCCCAGGCCATGTCTTTACGAGAGGAATAACTGTGGTGGTTCTCACCTCTGTGGCAGCAGTGTGTGTGGTGATTTTGTGTGTCATTTATAAAGTTGACTTGGTTCTGTTCTATAGACGCATAGCAGAAAGAGATGAGACACTAACAGGTAATATGCTGCTGTGACGGGGACACCCTAGCTCATGTTTTCGTGTTTCTCTGCCTGCACCCAATAAAGGAAACACTGGTCTTCATTTTATTTGGATAATACCACTAATGATCTGTGAGACTGGTTCCCAACCTGGAGTCAGGGGTTACTCTGTGTAGGTTACGCTGAAATGGGCGATGTGCAACCTTGTACTTGTTTGTGACTTTTCAGGTGTGTTTCTTCTGATGTTTCATGTCTATGAACTGTCTCCTCGCATGTCATATGCTGTCAGTCTGCGCATGTTTACACACACAAAGCACTACACACTCAAGATACCATTTTATACCCAATAAAGTTTGTTTTTATTGAATTTTCTGTTATCCTTTTCATCACTTGAACTGGGAAAAGGAGACTAACTAATGTACATGGAGGAATGTGAGGGAGAAACAAAGTCATCTCTGTTTCATTCTCCTAGATCCATCTGCTATTGTGTCTAATGTCCTATGCTTCTTAATGTTTTTAAAAGTGACTGAAAGCCTTCAGATTTCAAGATTATTATGCTCTGAAAAATTAACCTAATTCTGTGGTGTGTGTGTGCGTGTGTGTGTGTTTAATAGAAAAAAATACTTCACAGAGGTCAAATTCAAAATTTGTAAATATACAGTCTTGTCCATGTCTCTGATCCCCACAATGTCCCCACATGCTATTGCATCCAGTGAGTTATTAACATGGATTCTTACTTCATGCTGCCTTTACAAAAACAATTCTTGGCTTAGTTATCCTACTTTACTATTTTCAGTGTTTGTTTTATCATATCCTATGTGTCTGTTCATGTTATTGAAGGAATCCCTCATCTTTCAGGGTTGCTCAGGCCCTGCTTACATGTCTATCTGTCTGTCTATCTCCCCCTCTCTCTGCATGTGTGCATGCATGTGTGCATGCATGTGTGTGTGTGTGTTGTTGTTGTTGTTGTTCTGCCTGTCTGTATTTTGGTCAGTTTGTCTGTCTGTCTTTCTGTCTGTTGGTTGGTCTGTCTATCTGCCTGTTGATCTGTGTGTCTGTGTGTCTGTGTGTGTGTTGGTAAGTTGGTCTGTCTATCTATATGTTAGTTGGTTTGTCTGTCTGTCTGTCTGTCTGTCTGTCTGTCTGTCTGTGTATTAGTCAGTTGGTTTGTCTGTTTGCATGTTGGTCTGTTTGTCTGTCTGCCTGCCTGCTTGGTTGTCTGTCTGTCTTTGAGATAGAGTCTCATGTTGCCCAGGCTGGCCTTCCCATGGCTATGTATCATCTTGCCTCTATTTCCCAAGTACTGGTGTTACAGGTATGTGCCCTCACACCCAGTGGTCCTCAGTAACTTACTTCTGTATAAACTCTTTATGTCCTCTCCTTCAGATGGGTGGGTGTTTGCGCTTCTGCCTCTTTATTTGCTATTGTAGAGATGCTGTGCTGAATGAAGTCATCTATTCCTTGCTTCCTACTCATATTGTATTGCCACAGAGATGCTCTCCACAGTGGAATCTCTGGTAACACCACTGAGGGTTTGACAGGTGTTATCCCATTGCCTTCCTTTCTGAAAGTTACACACTACCTACAAGGATGGCATTGACTTTCCCTCATACCCTCACCCAATGCTCTCGAATTCCTGTCTGTTTAGTAGATGAGGATTTGAGACTGAGTAGATTTAAGTTTTATTTTATTTTATGATGCTAAAAACACAAGCAACCTTTCATATATTTGATATTTTTGTGTGTGTCTTTTTCAACATATCCATTCGTGGCCCATTCTGGCACTAGGCTTCCTGTTTGTTTGTTTGTTTTTTCTTATTTCCAGGCACTATTTATATCTTAGGTGAGGTTCCTTTAGTACCTATATTGAGAAAGGTAAATATCCCATGTTGTAGTTTATCTTTGCTTGCTGTGGTGTGGCTATGTGGGAGACCCAAATATATCGTTACTCTTTTGCTATCCAGTTTGTGGGTTATAAGGACAAAGGATCTCTTAGCCACATGATATGAAATGATTCTCGAATACACTTCTCTGGGATTTTCACAACTTATTTTGTTTTTACTATAGTATAATAGAACTGCATCATCATTTTTTATGTTTATAATTTTTAGTATTAACAGCTAGTAGGCTCAGGGAAATATGGACTCTCAGCCTGTGTGTATGTGATCTTCCTTTGAAAAGATATGAGACAGTGAAGTTAAAAAGTCTGTATATGGCTTTTTCTCCATGGTTTTCTGCTCAGAAATACTAATATTTGTATTTAAATGGGCATTGAATAACCTTTCTCTTGAGTTTCCATAATATTTTTGTCAATTTTGTTTAACCCAACTTAAACAATCTTGAGGTTTTTTTTGTTTTTGTTTAAATTTTTAAAAATTATTTAGACTCATTTATTTTATATGTATGTACCTGAGTGTATGTTTGTGCATCACATATATGTAAGAGCCTATAGAAGACAGTTAATATAGATGCACAAAAACACTCAGGAACATGCTCTAAACAACTTCACTCAGAGTGAATTCCATGGACAGGTGCAGTCTGTAGCAAGGACAGAAATGAAGATATGTTTAGGAAAGAAAACTTTGTAGCCAACACTATGCTTTGTGTTTTGACAGAACATGAAAAGAAAGGACAAGCCAAAGACTACTAAAACACAGACAACTGATGCACATAGTTGGAGAAACGTTGGTTCTGTTAACTCATTATTATCCTAAATGACCATTTATATAATGATGGTATTGTTACTTAGAGATCAAAAGTATTATTTAATCATCAGAAAATCAGGTTTTTCTACCAAATTAGCTGATTTATATCATAAAATAATGACTTGAAATAGGAAACTTGAAGTGAATTAATAGTTGGGGACTCGTTCTTCATGCATAAGAACAAAGGCATGTTGCATGTGCCACAGATACATACAGGATTGCCTTCCTTGTTCCCCATGGTCCGTTATATCTTGATTGTGAGAAATGCTAGTGCCTATTTTTGTCACTGACTTGATAAAAATCATTTATAAAAGCTCAATTTCTCATTGCCTGGACAATAACTACAGTTCACAGCCATCTAAAAGCATCACCCAGAGGCAGTGGTTACTGGTTACAATACCAACTAGCTTTATGATTACCCATCTTTCCTACATTTGATGAGCATATGATTCTGTAGTCTTTATCAAAATTTTCTTACATGTTTAATTCTGCTAAACCGATTGCTTTAGATCAACAATGGGGCCTAACATATTGGTGGAACGGTATACTGTGAGAAGAACTCAGCAAGCTTTTGCCAGACAGAGAAAGCATTGATTTGTGAATTTGAATGTGAACAAAAAGGGCCATTGGGTTTAGACAGCATCATATAAAAGAGTAGACCCAGAGTTGTATGTACCATCCCATGTAAGTTTAATAAGAGACCCAACCGTGTTTACCTTTCAATTTAGTCAGTGCAGATCTAACTCCTTGGCCATCTACTGAGTTTTTGTGAGATAATGATAAACATTCTACTACCACCACCCTGCTGCCCCATCTACACCGCTTCCATAATGGAGGATGTCACTCAAACTTCCCTTGTTAGGAAAGTATGTCGCTCCTCTTTTCACTGGCCAAACTATCTTGTTCACCTTAGTCTATGTCGCAGGATTGTTTTCATCTGTTAATGTGCTTCTTTTCAGTCCTGTCAAATCGTATGCATCTCTTCAGTAGACTGCACAAAACCAAAAGGAGAATCATGTATGCATTTACTCATCCAATGGGAAGAATGGGTTGTCTTTGTTAATTAGGTGACTTTTTTTTCTCCCAGATGTCTAAATACTGCTCCATTACCAAGAATTTGATGGGAGCCCGCTCCAGAACCACTGCCTAGCTTTCAGTGGATCATAGGTTTTCCTCTTGACATTTGATACCCTAGAGGTGTGTGTGTATGTGTGTGTGTGTGTGTGTGTGTGTGTGTGTGTGCGCTCAGTTATAATATAATTACAACTTCATGCCTCCTACATGCTTTTGCTTCTTAATGCTCTCCTTTAAATCCATGGCCTCTTCTGTCGTTGTTGCTAGCATCTTGGTCCAAGCACCCTTATTATTTCTTCCATGCTCCGGCATATGGTCTCAGTTTGATTTTCGCCTCTTATTTTATTTTACTTTGCCTTGACATTATGCTTCAGAGGCCTTTAGAAAATGAAACCTCCAGCTCCAGTAGTGGTGTGATACAGTTGACTGAACTGAATGAGTGAAGGTGTGACTTACTTCCCAATTCTGGAATGAGGGTCTTCTGGGCTCCCTATATATGCTTAATGTCATGATTATTTCTCTCTCTCTCTCTGTCTCTCTCTGCCTCTGTCTCTCCCTCTCTCCATGGTGGAAGTCTTAAAACCTAAGCTTTAAAAAGATATTTAGATCATTGGTTACTTGGTATGCATCTGATATTTGACAATTAATAATTCTGTTCTCTTTATATGACTTTCACACAGGTTTTTACTTAATTTTTTCTCTCATAATCATGAATTAAAAGAGTTCACCTTGTCTCCTAGATGGTAAAACCTATGATGCCTTTGTGTCTTACTTGAAAGAGTGTCATCCTGAGAATGGAGAAGAGTACACTTTTGCTGTGGAGACATTACCCAGGGTCCTAGAGAAACAGTTTGGGTATAAGTTATGCATATTTGAAAGAGATGTGATGCCTGGAGGAGGTAAGAAAGGGAATCCTGGACAGACAGCTAATGAAGATAATTCTTTTAAGGGGATGATTGTCTTTTTACTTTAAAGATATAGATATGGCTAAAGACCTTTAAGCTGAGAAAATTGGATCAGTTTATGACTAGTTATTAGTTAACTAAGTCAGTCTAGTTAACCAACTTTTCATTATCACACAATAAGAAGTATTGAGTCCAGGCTTTCTATGTCGACTGCTGCACTCTGCATCCCAGGTCTGACACCCAAGGAAAGGCACAGGCATTTCTCTTTCTGAGACTTTGCCTCAGTAAACCACATGGAAGGCAAGCGAGGAAGGCATTCAAGGTCAAACTCTGACCTCTGTGTGCACATACACACATGTAGGCATGGCACATATGCATGTTAAGTAAATTAACTAATGGGGAAAAGGAGGAGAAGGGGAAGGAGAAAGAGAAAGAGGAAGAGAAGGGGAGGAGAAGAAGGAAGAGAGGAAGGAGGAGAAGGAGGACTAGAGAGAGGAGGAGGAGAAGAAGGAAGAGAGGAAGAAGAAAGAAGGGAGTAAGAAGGAGAAGAAAGAAGAAAGGAAGGAGGAGGAGGAGGAAGAGAAGGAAGAAGAGAAGGAGAAGGAGGGAGGAGGATGGGGAGGAGGAGGAGGAAGCAGAAGAGAGCCAGGAGAAGAAGGTTGCAGAAGAGAGATTGGAGGAGGAAAAAGAAGAAGAGGAAGAGGAGGAGGAAGAGGAAGAGAAAAGAAAAACACAGTTGTCATTGTCACTGTAATTCATTCATTTATCCCATATTATGTGCAATACCTACATTAAATTGAGTCAGAAAGAAAATATAGCAGTAAACAGGAAATAGCTTTATGTTCTCCTCAGAGTACAAATCAGAAAGGGAAAATGGTGCTAAGTGCAAAGACTAAGTTCAGTACCAATTAGAGGTAAACCACTTCTTCCAAGGTACTGGATGCTGGTGAGATGCAGGCCATGGTGTTGTGCTTGGTATCTAAAAGGTACACCGTTATTTCTAAAGTATGGACTCGTGTTTTTAATGTCATTTTATTATATTTCCTTTGATTCCAAGTTCCTAGTTAAAAAAAAAAAAGAATTAAGTTTTCTTTTGCATACCCTGAATTATTACTAGGCTTGGTTGAATTCTCTGGGGTCCAGAGCAAGGCTTGGCAAGTATGGCTAGCCATGTTTACCTAGCCACAACCAAATCCGGTCATTAGCGCATTATCTCTGTGAGCTGCTTCATAGGAAGGGAGAATGTGTCTGAAGTGTTTACTACCCGGCTGTTTAGGGAAAACCCAACTCTGGTCTAAAATAATCAGTGTTTCAGGTCAGCTTAGGGTATTATTTTAAATCTTTAACCTTCCTACATAAATGAAAGAAGAAGCTGCTGCTGATAAAAATGTACCTCGTCTGGGTTGTCTGTGGTGACACACCAGCTGCGTGACTGCAGGCGAGGCCTTCATTGCTCTGTGCTTTGGCAAAATGGGGGGTGACAGAGCCTTTCTATGAGTTTGCTGTAGGGGTGAAATGAATCAATACACACAAAGCTTACACACAAAAATACACACAAAGAAGGCAGCGTAAGTGCTAAGCGAGCACTCACCGTTATAATTATTAAGATGGTTATTTTGCTTGGTGTCTAAAACAGATAAAGATGTTTTATTTTTAAAGAAAACCTTGGTAGTGCAACCAAAATTTAAAAATCGTAAAACAAAAGCAAGGAACAGTTTTTTCCTGTGTCCACCGTCTAGTTCTCTGAACCTATGCAAATCTTGCCTTTCCAGATGTTGTTGACGAGATCCACTCGCTGATAGAGAAAAGCCGGAGGCTTATCATTGTCCTCAGCAAGAGTTACCTGACTAACGGAACCAGGCTTGAACTCGAGAGCGGACTCCACGAAGCACTGGTGGAGAGGAAGATTAAAATAATCTTAATTGAGTTTACTCCAGCCAGCAACATCTCCATTCTTCCCCCATCCCTGAAGCTCCTGAAGTCCTACAGAGTTCTGAAATGGAAGGCTGACGGGCCACCCACTTCCAACACACGGTTCTGGAAGCGGCTTCTTTATCTGATGCCTGCCAAAGCCTTCAAGCCGTGGAGAGAGGAATCGGAGGCACAGCATGTTCTTTCAGCACCTTGAGCTCCAGACAAGCTCAATATCAAAAGGAAGCAAAGCCCTGTTACAGGTGATGTGTGTGCCTACTCACAGCAGTGGCTGTGGTTCAGAAGGCTGAACTTTGCAACCATCCTTCCCAACTCCCAGTTACGAGATTCGTCACTGGGCCGTCACAGATGAAACTGAACCTTGATTATGATCCTGAACTCTCAGAGGACCTTGGGATTCACAAGAAATCAGTTTGTTCTTCTTCCTTGCTCTTGAGCAATGGTTCCCAACCTGTGGGCTGTGGCCCCTTTGACAAACCTCTATCTCTAAAAAGATTCATGCTATGATTCATAACCGTCGTCAAATCACAGTTACAAAGTAGCAATAAAAATAATTTTATGGTTAGGAGTCACCACAGTGTGAAGAGCTGTATTAAAGGGCTGAAGCATTAGGGAGGTTGAGAACCACTGCCCTAGAGCTGGCTGTACACCATTCCATTCAGCCAAGATGGAGGTAGACTGATTTATGCCCCAAATAAGGCATTTCTTCAAGATTTTTCAACTAACAATGGATTCCAACTGGAGAATTTTATGTCCTCAGAGGCATTTTCTATGAACCAGTCTTTACTGCACCTCAAGGGTGCATGGTCTCTCCCAGGCTTGGGAGGTGAAAGAGCTGAGGGGAAGAGCTGGATCCAGGCAAGAGAAATGGGATGAAAGAAAGCTCCAAGAACTTGGGTTCAGGATGAGTTTAGTATTGCAAGGTAGTTCTTAGAAACTCAGTCAGATGTAAGACAGATCTTGCCTATATCTTAAACCCTTTCATATGACCTTTGAAATGGAATCCTTCATATCATTAACGGCAGACAGAAATGTAAATTCAGAGAACTCAGTGAGCCTTTCAACTTTATTGGCTAAAAGCTTTGTTGGCTTTATATAAATGTTTATCTGTAGGATCATATTAGCTACTAAATTGTAACAAACAACCAACAATTGCTTGTTTTTTTACAAGCCATTTCAGATGCCCTTGGCATGCAGGCAGTTTCGATGTGACAGTTGACAGTGTAGTATGTGCAGCCAAATTTGATGGACAATCTTGGATTTTGTGAGCCCTGGAATTTTATTCAATGTCTCATACTTCAGTTTACTCATCTCTACAATCAGAGTTTAATGTAAATATAGCTAGTTCACAAGGGGACTAAAGACTGCTCTGTAAGTGCGGCTCTTACTGTTGATGCAGTAATTGTCCTCATTCATTGGCTCCCTGATTCACAGTGGAGGAAATGGGAGCCAGAGAGCAAGTGGGGAAATGGGTCTGCAAATAGGAATGGCAAATGGAAAGGACAGAGGAGAGACATAGCAGGAGAGGAAACATACACACAAACATACACACATAAATACACATAAACATTCATACACACACACACACATACACAAACACACACATACACAAACACAAACAGAAACACACATAAACACAAACATAGAACCACACACAAACAGAAGCACACACATATACAAACACACACAATCACACAAATATACACACAAACATACATACACAAACACACACACAAAACACCTCCTGCTGAAATATTCACCTCTGGGCATTGGAAGACACTTTTGTTTCTCTAAAGGGAGTTGTCACACTGGGACCTTCTCCATGGTTCAAAACAGTAGCTGTCTGTAGGAATTGCCCCCCCCCCC